>JAQFZM010003771.1:0-10527 GCA_034695785.1 Galumna obvia
TTATTCTTTGATAATTTATTGATTAAAACTTATTTTTTGCCAATATTTAATTTTTCCGGGTAATCCCGAGGGATACCTCAAGTAGCCCAAGTGTTCCCTTACGCTACAATATTGTGCTAAGACTTTCTGGCGGACCCGGTAGATTCAATTATTTCATTAGTTCATACGATCATTCATTAAAATCCATTAATTTTACTAGTTTTTTTTAGAGTGTATACTTCATAACAAGCATCATTTTATAACAACGGTCTTCAATATATCGGTGTCTAATTAACATTAATGTCCATGGGAATGGGTTTTGGTTTTTAAATTTAGTTCTTAAGATAGGTCATTAATAAAATCGGTAATTCATATGATCGTTATTTGAATGTATATTTAAAATTAGATTTATTTACGATTTTAATTAAGAACAGAATAATTTGATTAGGACTTTTCCTTCACATATTATTTATATAAGTCATATTTTTTTGCTAAATGGGTAAATTCTTTTTATTTTACAAGAAAAAAACAATACTTGATTTGAAGGGTAGGATAAATATATTTCTATAATACATTTTTAATTATAAATATAGAAAAAATTGCTCAAATTTCTTGAAAACTTTTATTAAATTACCTAAATTGATTTCTAATGATATAATTTAAATACTTTACTTTAGAATTAATACAAATTCGTTCATAAATGACTATTTAAACTCAAAATAATTGATATCAATAATATTTATATTACTCTTCTATTAAAACAAATAATTAGTAATTTAAACAAGTTAAACTTGCAAAACATAATTAAATGGACCACAAGACGTATAATATATTAGATCGACAATTTCGGCTAATAACGTTTAGTCTTCTTCAGGAGAGACACAAAGTAGTTAGGACCCACTTTTTATTTCCATACGATGAGTACGGAAATGGGACAGGTATATGATATCAATTAAAGCACTTATGAGAAGTTTGACCTAAACGTATTTAAAAGTTAAAAGGATTCAATTAAAGCATTTGTTTATTTATTTGAAATACATAAATTACTATCAAGGGTATTGCTTGCAACAGAATTTTTATTATCTATTTAATTGTGTTTTGCAAGTTTAAGTTGTTCAAATTACTAATTATGAATACAAAAAATTTATAAAATCTCAATATTAAAAACAAATAAATTCTAAAATTGAACTAAAAGTTAAAACATTAAAATATAATTAAATATTTCAATAAGACTATTCAAGAACTAAGATATAAGTAATACAGTCTAATTTCTAAAAAGTGGAGAGTTCGGAACAACAATATTTTCTCATTGGAAGTTTTCACTCATTAGAGGTTCAGATATTATGTATTTTAATTAATTGGACAAAAATATCTATATAAATGGAAGATATTTACTCTTTTTAGGTTTAACTGTTTAAAATAACTATTTCCAGTAGGAAAATCCTGGTATGTTTTTTGAAGGCAAATTAATTATTAATACTTGAATATAGAGGTGCCTGCTTTATTTTCTAAAACAGGACTCTATTATACAAAGAAATCAAGCACCTCTATTTACTCGTATTTATAATTAAATTGCCTGCAAAAGACAAACCAGGATTTTCCAACTAAAAATAGTCAGTTTAAAGCATGAAATCTATGAATTACAGTAAACTATTAATAATGCGAACGATCTTTATTCATTATCTAGAACACTTTATATAGGTTCATTATGTCTTTTTTATCCCCTAACTCCAAAAAAGCCATTATTAATTAAAATAATTTCGGGGCTTTTGTATGATTCCAGTTTAGAGTCAATTATTTTTTCAGTGATGAAATTGTTATGGTTTGAATCGCCTACTTCTTTGAGTTCTCCCAATAAGTTGGAGTATATCTCTGTTAGCATTTCGTATTCATCTTTTTGTTGATATTTATTGTGGAAAAGATTTTTCTTTCTGTTCATCCAAATCAATTGCTTGTTACCCTTTCCTCGTTTGCCCACAAAATCCTGTGGCGACATCTTTTCCCTTAAATTAGAAAAATTCTTGGTTAATTTAAAATTAATACTAAGAATGAAACAATTTCTCTTAATATAAATGTTGTTTATTAGTTTTAAATTAATCATTAATTTTTAAAAATATATACTAGAATTAATTAAATAAATATTTTACATACAACTGATCCTGTTTAGTTCTAGTCAGATCCTGAAATTGTTTATGTTGTTTATTTTTTTCAGGAGTTTATTCAATAGTAGTGGTGAGGGAATATGCTGTGCTCTCCGCAAATAATTTTTCGGTTCAAACTGTAATATTAAAGTTAATTTTTGATAAATATATTAAAATTTCCAAGATATAGTTTATTTGTAATAGTTAATATTTGTAAAAATTTTCAAATTATCCTTATTTTAGTATATATAAAAAATAAATCATTATATAAAATGAAATATTATCATGTGAAAACTTTTTCTTATATAATATTAAAAATTAATGAAAAAATATATTCATTAAGAATTAGAATGTAACCTCGTTATAACGAACGGGTGAGGACAAAAAATTTGTTTCTTAAAGCGAGAATTCGTTATAAAAAGTATAACGTGGAAAAATGCTAGATCTGATCTAAATTTCGATATTAAACATTGATATTACAGTGTAACCTCTTGATAACGAATCTCGTTATAAAGAATATATCGATTTCAAGAAAGATATCCGTTAAACATATAATATCAACATTTCTTATAATGAATTGTCTATTTTTTAGTTTTTTTAATGGTAAACCACGTCTTTATTACAAATAAATTAAAACAATATAAGCTAAACATTTATGTTTGGCTTATTTTTATTAAAAGTAAATAATTAATGGAATGTCTGAACAATGAAAAATGTGGATTTAAAGCCAATACTATTATAATTTATATTATATTTGACAATTACTATCATTTTATAAGGTATATTTCTTATAACGGATATTAGTTATAACAAAAGAATTTTGGTCCCAACCCGTTGGTTATAAAGAGGTTCCATTGTAATATCATTAAACATTTATAGTAGATTTGGTTTAAAATACATATCTCTCATAATATTGTTATATTTCTACATTTTGAATGACTTTTAACTTTTTCTCAATAGTATAGCTTAAAAAAGGTTTCTTTCGGATATTCCACTTATTAATTCTTTCGATCAAAATAAACATAATATAAATGTTAAGCTTATAATTTATTTAATTTTTAAATAATGATTACTTTTAAAATATAATTCATTCGTTTTCAAAAATAACTGTTTATATGACATGTTTATGTGATATTTTTCGTTATAACGAAGTATTAGTTGTAAAGAAGTTAAATTGTATAATAAAGTAATTACCAAAATTAAATTCTATCATAACTTAATAACATCTTAAATAAATTTAATTATTCTCTCTATTTCAATAAAAATTTTAAACTTACAGATAAGGATAAGGCATTGTTGTTATCCTTTATTAAGAAATTATCATTAACGGCCTCTGATTTATTTGCCGTAAATGACGAACAAAATTTTGATTGAATTAGAATTGAAGTGAAATAAACAAAATTAAATAAAACAATATTTTTAAAACTAAATTTCATATTTTTTAAATTAAAGATATTTTGTACATATAATCAACGATAAAGAAAGTTAGTGAAAGTGATATAAATCTCTTCTTCGACGGACTACTACTTGAAATCATAATTGAATTATAGATTAAACAGATATATATACTCTAAATAATTATCAATTATTGTATTCATTCGTATTCCACATAAACCTTTCCTAATATTAAATTACTATAAGTGATTATATAAGTGATAATTTTAGAACTATTGCTAGAAAAGTAATGTTTTAATTATAATTACGACTTACATTCATAATATATTTGCTTTTTTAGTCAATGATTTTCATGCGTTTAAACATTTCTTTTGTATTAATGTTTGAAACATAATAAGTATTTACTTATATCGATTACAATTATATTATTAATTGAATTTTTTACATGCAAAAATAATCAGAACAAAAATAATCTTGTATAATTATATTTTCCATTGATATTTTTAATCAAGATTGTATTTCATATGAAATACACAATATACGAATGAGCTTAATAAAACCAGTTATTATGTAGGATGGAAGCAGGCTATTGCAATTTTATTTCAGGAAAAATCTTGAAAAACTTATAGCCTATTAAAAGATCTATTAATATAATAAAATTGAAATAAATGGTAAACTATCCTCCGTCCTACGTAATACCTGGACTAATCTGAGTGTCAAATTATTATCTAAAATTATTTTAAGTTCTGAAAAAATAATTCTTTAATATTAGAAATATATCCAGGTTTACTTAGCATTAATTCATTTTCTATCTAAAAATTAAAATTATAGTTAATTATACTAATGTTTTAGTTATAAAATGCCATCGATATTCAATTAATTGAATATTTATTTATAATATATTCTAAAAATAAGTTCAAAAACAAATAATAAATTCGTTAAATTTCTTGTAGTTGTCGGAGTGTTATGCATATGTTACGCACTTATATATAGCCAGGCATTATCATATTTAAAAAGATTTGATAAACATACTTGGTTATATATTGGCTAGTCATGTCTAGTATCACCACCACTTAAAGCAAGTTATCTAGGAATAAGCATGGTGAAATCAAATGCATATCAATGAAAAACAAGGTTGGAGGGCAAAGCCATTTCCACTACATTTACGGGCATCAAAAGAGAAAGTCCATCTTATCAATCTACTCCGTTTTTATCAAAAAGGTGAAATTTCCCCGTTACTTACAAAAAGAATGGTTTCCATAGGGAGAGAGAGTGAGTGAGTGAGTGAGAGGAAAGAATAAGGGAGAGAAGTAGAACATCCTACAACTTCCCTTCGTTTCTATCAAAAATATAAAATTTATTTTACAAACAAAAGGGTTTTTCTCAAGTATGAACATAACCTAACTTTCTTTTGGTTTAATTTTATGCGCTGCATACCAAGGGAAAGTAGAGTGAGTGGATAAGTCAGTAAAGAGGATTGGTGATTTGAGCCTTTAGAGTAGGTGGTTGAGGCTGAAAAGTAGGTGGGTGGGCTTGTAGATTGGGTGGGTGGGTGGGTGCGAAACGATTACATATACTACACTTATTATGTAAATGTAGTGAAAAATACGTTAGTTTAAAGAAAAAATAGTTTTTTTTTATTTTTACAGTATTTTAATATCACAAGTCTTTTAAAAGAGATACACGATTCCTCACCAAACATCTTTAATAAATCAAACATAATTTTTAAATACGCTATAATATCAATTAAAAGCTAATTAAGGCAACAATTGATGATTAAAAAATAACCGACTAATATCCCTCAAAGATATTTCTTTAAATAATCTACTCCCTATATAAAATACCCTCCCCTATAACGAAAAGTAAGGGACCCCCCCTTCTAGAGAAAAAGGGAAAAAATAGGCAAAATATTCGAAAAAGATGTCCGAAAATAGTAAAAATTAAGAAAAAAATAAATTAAAAGCTGTAATTTTTATGGAAAATAACTTAAAACTCAATATAAACGCATAAAAAGTCAAATTTACATTTTTTAAGTTAAAAATTTGGTGAAATTTTTTTTAGAAAATTTTTATAAATGCAACTTTTATCAAAAATTCATAGTTTTATGCATAAATTTTGATAAAATACGTTAAAATATGACTAATTATACACATATTCATCAGAAAACAGCCTAAAATCGACGTTTTATGCGTTTTTAGGAATTTTTTGTTTATTTTCAAAATACCCCCCCCCCTAATAACCCTTCTAAGCCGTAGCAAAATCTCCCCTAATACTCCCCTAAAATCGAAAGGTTTGGCAATGCCTGATATAAATCAATGTTCAATTAAGTCAATTAATAATATTTCCAAATTTATTTATAAGAATTTCAAGCATTAAATAAATGTCAGTCACATTTCATGGGCACTTTTAAAATTTAATAGTTTTGATCAAAACCTTCATTAATGGAAACTAATTTAGAAATGATAGGGGGACGTTTAGACTGCTATCATATTTAAGAAAGTACCAAGTATAAACTCCTATGTCAATTTTATCTGGATAATTCATGACTACATCGCTTGGTTTGTTAAAAGTGAAGTACCAGTCAAGAGAACAAGAGCAATTTAATGAAAAAAGAGTTAATTATATTGTGGGCGTCAAATTTAAAACCAGTTTTAATACCAATAGATATAATAAACTATAATCTAAAAAGAAATATACTGTAATCAAGGAAATTTATTAATTAAATTGGGTAATAGTAAAATAAATATAATTATTTGAATCAATATTTGTTTTAATTTAAATAATTTATAAAAAATATTAATTAATCAGTAAATGAATATTATTAAAAAGTTAATAAAATAATTTTTTTAATAATCTAATATTAAAATTAAATCTGACTAACCTGTTTAAATAATAATATCACTTTAACAAAAATTTGTAAATTTAAATGAATACAGTAAAATCTCCCAGTTGTTTAGGGGTCAAATGCACAAAAATCTTTAAATAACTCAGAACAAAAATAACAGGGAAAATTATGTTAAATTTTAAAAAAATTAAAATCATCTATTTCATAGTTATTACATAAGTATATTATAATATCCTTTAGTTTAATTAAGGTTTAAGTTTAAAATTAATTAATAATTACTAATTAATTTTAAACTCAAACCTTAATATCATTTAGTTTAATTAAGGTTTAAGTTTAAAATTAATTAGTAATTATTAATTAATTTGAAATAAAATTTAATTTAAGTCGATTAAGAAAACAAAACAAATTCAATGATTTCAAAAGTTTGATTAATTAATAATTTGTTGTATAATTCAATTTATTTTCCATTGAATTAATCAAAAATATTTTCCATAGTACGGGGATGTGCTTATATTTAAGTTGCGCTGCTCCTTTCTCCGGGTGGAGTATGTAGTGTTTGTACAACTACATCCTACTCATATTCTGACTTTGAGTACTTGGTCCGGCACCAGATTATTTGCCAGAACGCAGGCCTAATTACCCCCAGCTGGCAGACCACACAGCACAAACCGCACAGTAGCATCAGAACAATCCATCATAGCCCTTTGCATAGGACCAGTATATCAGACGGTGCATAGATCGTGCATGCAATGCCACCTGAAGGGAATAGAGTGCGCAGCGTCCTAGGTCCGAACACACGCCTTTGAGCTCCACATTTAAGCCAGGAGAGTGTGCCTATAACCACTGCACCACACTCCGCTCTTCCTGTTTGAGTTTAAGTATTTTTTACATTTACATATTTGGAAAGTTTAACAATCAAAGATTTTTATATCTAGTAAAATATTTACAATTTTAAAATTAAGTTGTAGTAAACTAATATTGTTTACGCTTAAAATATTAAATTAAATTTCTTCCTTGATCAATGAAAATTATCATTATAATCAACAAAATCATTCTATATATTGATAAATATTCTTAGCAATATTGAAATGTTTTTTTAGCTATTTATTTCTATATAAAATCTGTAATAAATTTAAAGTTTGTTTCAATTAAGGAAAAAGCTATTCAAATCAATGAAGAAGTTTAATTTAATATTTTAAGCGTAAAGATTATTAGTTTAAGACAATTTAATTTTAAACTGTAAATATTTTACTAAATTTAAAAAGTCTTTGATTGTTAAACTTTCCAAATATGTAAATGTAAAAATATACTTAAATTCAAAGAAGACTGAAAACCTGTAGTAATTTAATAATATATTTAGTAAAGTTAGGTTTTAAAGGTGATTTTTTAAAGGTTAAAATTTAAGGTCTACATTACCTAGACACCAATAAAATAAAAGAGACTATAAGGAAATTAATAGAATAATATCCACGTGTTAATTACTATTTTATGCTGATGTTAGTTATATTTATTAACTTATTATTAGAATATAAATTGTTAAATTAATCTTGCCATTATATACGTCAAAAGAACTACTAAATAAAAAATATATTTAAATGTCAGAAGATCAAGTGCAATTATAATGTCTCTATATTTTATCTATTATATTTTTAATGAGTAAAAATTTTGAAAACAATTAAAATGCATAATGCAGTTATATATGTGAGGGCAATCTAGCAAACATAGTTTATTAATCTTCACTACCTAGACATCAATTTGGTAAAAGAGAATAAAAGGAAATTTATCAATTAGTATCCACGTGTAAATTATATTTTTATGCTAATGTTATATTGATTAACTTATTATTTGAATATAAATTGTTAAATTAACCTTGTATTCAAACTTTCGATTATTTGAATAAAAATTTTTTTATATACGTTAAAATAAAGTTTAATTAAAAAATTTATTTTAAATTCGATTTTAATATTTTTAGGTCAACTAAAATAATTATGCTGCTAGGTTTTATCTAATATTGACGCAAAGATTTAAAAATTTTAAAGCACTAAATATATCATTCAGATCTGTTATTGATTGAGTGATTGAGAAAAAAAACTTTTAACATATTTTACAATTTCCCATATCTGAATTTAGTGATGGCCATATGTGATATGATATTGTGAAACTACAACATTTTGATAGACAAATATGATAGATTAAGTAAAATAAGAATGAATTGTATACATATATGCAAGAAAATACATTCTTGTCCTTTTTATGTGTCCGATGAATTTAGCTTTAATTTTTCATAGAAAATTTGGTAACTTTAATAATAAATATATTATATCAAACGGTATGGGTTTGTTAATAAGGGAAATTATTATATTATAAATGCCAATAAGGCAAAATGAAATTATTATTATTATACTGCCTAATATATCTATTAAGTTTTATATAATTTGCGTTGAAATTAAAAGAGAAGTTAATTTATTATGAAATATTTTTTTTAAAAAGACCCATTAACTTTGAAATACTAATAATTTCTACGTAAATGTTTTATCTAAAATGCTTTAAATAATAAAGTTAAGGGGAAATAACCTGAAAATACTTTAAAAAAGAGAAAACATATGTGGCTTTCAAATCATTCTAAGAGTAGTTGTGTTAAGGTTTTTTTGGGTGCTAATACAAATAATTATTGAAAGGTAATTAATTATAAGAAATTATTAATAAGGAATTATTGACAAATATAGGTAAGGCTATTTAAATAAATTTTATATAATATTATTCTTAACAAACTCTTATTCGTATATAATGAGAAAGTTAACAAGGTTATATTTAAAGTATAATTATTATAATTTTTAATATATAGCTAGAGTTTGCAAATTTCTCGTATTTCGAAAAATGTCTAGAAATTTTCTAGAAAGTTTCCCACAAATTTCTCTCAATGGGATTCCCATATTAAAATTTAATAAATGGGAATCCTATTGAATGTAAATTATAATATTTAAAAAATATCACTAATTTTTGAACTGTAAATCAAGGAGAAAATAGAAAAATCTTTTTATTATAATTTTGACAAATAAGATAAAATTTAAGTTAATATTAAATAATGAATCATTTAATGAATTTAAAATTAATTTGTGGACTAGGTTGTCTTAAAATGGCAGCAATTCTTTCATTTTTAAATTTTTCATTAATTTTTACTAATTTAATTACCCTATAAATAATTAATTATATTATTAATTATATTTATTACTTATTAACTTAATTCATTATTATTATCTATTTTAAATTTATAATAAATTGAATTTATTTCTATGTAACGTAAAATTTATCACTTATTTTGGCCCCCAAATTTAAACATTGTATACATGAATTACGTCATTTTTAGTTGAAAATAATGGGAATCCCATTGAATATATGAAATTTCCTTAGAGGAATTTTGGTTAAAAATTTCTAGAAATTTCTCATAGAAAATTTCTCAGAAATTTCTCTTTTGCGAACACTATATATAGCCATTGTGTGGACTCATATCACAGTTCATAATAAAATTTTGACACTTTTCTTATGGACAACAAATGGTAGACATATTTTTTCTGACAGTAATACAAATAATTGGATTTATTATTTGATATAAGATTTTAGTTCAAATTTTCAAATCAAATTTATACCACTGATTCTTTAAATATTCTAGTTTTGATAATAAACAAAAGTTTGAAAATCACCATGCAATTCTTAAAATTTTACTGAATTTTGTAAAATATTCCAAAAAACAGTCCAAATTTACAAATCACCTTGTCATTCATAAACCCTTTCAGATATTTTAAAAATTCCAAAAGTATTTTGTGTAATATTGAAAAAAGAAAAAAGACCTTTCTGGGAATTTTAATTAATTAACAGATTTTAATGTGTGATTTAAAAAAGTTCATATTTAATGCCTTCTTAAAAATTGAATTAAGCAAAATGTAAACATTATAATTAAATTCTGTTTGTTGCATAATAAATTAGATTAAATAACCTAAAAAATTTTATATGGAATTTGAAAAATATTTTTATCTAGTTAAAGTTATTCACTTGGAAATATTAACCATTTTAAATAAGTAATTTTTTAAATAATTATTTTTAGATGTATTATCCGATTTCAATCCTAAAAATGTTTCAATAATAAAAAATTAAAAAAGTTGTTTTTAA
>JAQFZM010003772.1:0-10525 GCA_034695785.1 Galumna obvia
ATCTTAAAATAAATTCAACTTGATAATAATATTCGATTTTCACTAATTTTTCAAACTTAAATTGAGACTGGTAATTTCTACCTTGTCAGTAATTTACGTCGATTTTTTATGTTAGTAATCCTAGTGTTAAAGTGAATTTTAATCGTTTTCAATTCCATTAAAAATTATTTCAAATTTTAATATTATATTTACATTCCCTTACACTATATCAAAATTTATATAAGAAATATTTAAATTAAATTAGAATAATCAAATTAAGTCAAAAAACATTAAATAAAAATAATAAAAAAATAGATAATTGTAGAACTGTTTTAACTTAATTTCAATAATTTTAAATTTGATAATATTATAGGATAATTATAAAAATAATTACAGTTTGGTGACTTAAATTATTTCAATTAATATATAAATAATTTATATATTAAATTTTTTTTTCGGTTAAACATCACTTATTAACTTTTAATTGTAGTTATAAATAGCTATATTTTTATAACTAACATCTAGTTTTAAATTTTTATATTAATGATATTCAAAATAAAATTTTTTTATACGAGATAGGTTAGAAGTCGTTTAAAATTATTGATAAAATGAGTTTTCTTATTTTTCTTCTCTTGAAATGTATAAGAAATTTTCATAAATTATTACAATATAAAAATGTTTTAATTATGTAAACACTTTAAAATTTAATTAAGTTGAATGTTTGTCTCTTGCATAATATAACAATGATATAAATATAATTTTTCAATATCAGATATTTTAAATTTCTTTATTTTATGAAGGAAAGTTTATTTCTAACTGATATGAATAATTAAAGAATAAAATGTAAAATTATCTTAATTTGTTAATAAATATTTATTATTAGAATTTTTAAATAATTTCAATAAAAAATTGGATAAAAATATATTTATATATCTGAAATAAAATTTAATAATTTATTTTTCAATTTTAGAAATACCTAATATGAAAATAAACTAATTTAAATAACATTTTTAAAATTACCATGTTGTCTAATAAATAATAAAAAATAAATCAATAAATGTGTAAAATTTATGGTGTTGTAGATGATCCTTATTAACTTCATTTTTACCTTATAAAAAGATATCTTAAATAATTTCAATTTAATTATTTTAAATCTAATTAATTCGTAAAAAATTATGGAATTTTTGCTCAATTATAATAATTTATTACAATTATTTTAGTACCAAGTTTATTTTTTCAATAAATCAATTGTCTATACCACAAATTCTAAGCAAGTTAAATGAAATATTTTTTATAAATTTCCAAATACTATAAAAAATGAGCCGACTGCTTTATTTTTGTTTTTCAAAATTCTTTCTACTATAGACAGAATTAGCTTGCAAATTTTAAAAATTCAAAAATTCCAATTAATCTAGTTCAACCTATTTTGTTGGACAAAGTTAAATTTAATTTGAAATTATATGAGGTATTTTTATATATATTACAATTTACCTTAAAATAAATTCAACCGTTCTAAAATTTTATATTATAATGTAAATTTCTATTTAAAAGTTAAAAATACAATATTTGCTTTAATAGGTATTATTGACAGTATTTACTTATAAAACAAATTAGTTTATCACAAATTATATCAGAATAATACAAATATTTTAGTGTAACTTTGAAATCAAATTTCCTATATAATTTAAAATTAAATTTATTTTGTTCCATCATAAATAATTAAAAATATAATTAAAAAATGTGAATTAAAATTTTATAATTTTTAAAATTTGCAAGCTAATTTTGTCAATAGTAGAAAAATTTTTGAACAAAATATATGTGAGGGCTCATTTTTTTGTATATTGAAATTTATAAATTATTTCATTTAACTTGTTTAGAAATTGTTGCATAGACACCATTGATTTATAAAAAAATAAACTTGATACAAAAATAATTTTATTATTAATATAATCGTTAAAAATCCCATATCGGTTAGAGATTAAGAGTCCAAAAAATTGAAATTTAGTTTTTTATTCCATAATTTTTCGAACAAAATATTTTGAACAAAAAATAAATTGTAAAATAATTCTAATCTTATTTTTTTAAATCTCATCATAAATTATGTGTTAAAAAAATATTATTAAAAAATTATTTGTTTTCCAAAGTTTCAAATTTTATATTTTATGATAAATAAAATCCAAACAAATTATGAAATCCAAAATACTTTACATCGCAAATTAATTAACACTTTATTATCAATTATAATCAAAAACCTCTGCAATAACTAAATTTATATTTTGTTTAATTTTAAAATAAGATTTTGCATAATCTTTCTGCGGTGTACTACTTGAGTTATGAATGGATTTTTTGTGCTTATGCTCATTCACAACTGGGAGTGTATACTGTGATAATTTTAAGGTTCTCTTAAATTATATTAAATTTAAAACTTTATTCGAATAAGTTAAATTTAATTTGAGAACAATATTATTAAATAAATTTAAAATTCTCTAAACAAATTTTCCATGTGTTATTCCAATTTTTTTTTAAATTTTTATTATTTTAAATATTTTTAAATATTTAAAATTATATTTAGAGTTTATTGAATTTAAACAAAGCTAAATAATACTTAAAACAAACTTTAATATAATCCATTATCTATAAATAATTAGAATTCATTTCTCTAATTTAACAAAATTTGTCATTCATTTTAATCAGCAAACACATTTTTATAACAATGAGTATAAATTTTTGAAAAATAAACAAAAATTAAATAAAATTATGAAAAAAATTATTAATTAAAAAACATGATATTATAAGTTTTATAGTAACTAAATTATAATAAAATTTTAATTTTATGATAATACACAAATATTATTAAAATCATTTAATAAATTTAAGATTTATGGTGATTAAAATTTTAAAATTTTCTAAAATTAAATATGTTAAAATTTTGAATCACATATTACTTAGAAAATTTGTTATTTTTAAATAGAGGGCATAAAGCATAAATTAAGTAATAATATTGTCACAATTAAGGATATTTAATTAAATTCAAAGTAATCCTTATTGATACATAAAAACTAACCAATTAAAAAATTGTTGGTAATTTGAGACTTACCCAGCTATAATAAAATTTTATTTTTGATATTATTTTGTTATAATCGAAACATTTCTTACAGTCCCAAATATTAAGATTCTAATTGAAATACTTTTATTAAATTCTATTATTAAATTATTTTTAACATTAATATTTTAAAATTTCTTAAAATTTATAGAAATTGATATAAAATATTTTATTATTTTTATACTTAACTGAGAATTAATGGGTAGGAATGTTAGAAAAGTTTATTTTTCTATAAATTTTGATGAAAATTTCAAATGATTTCATAACGACATATTTTTACAATGAAGAAATTATATTATAAATTGATTTCATACAAAACATGGAATTTTGTCATTTTTATTAAATTTTTATTTAAATTTTGATAACAATATAATTAAATTAAATTTAATACATTGTAAATTTAAACGTTTATTCTTCCAATTATTATAAAATATTTTATTATTGATTTAATTTTAGGCAATTTACACAAGTTTTACAAAATTATATATGGAAAAAAATCCAGAAATAAATATAATTTTTTAAAATTAATTTTGATATATTATTGAAAATTATAGTTTTATCAATTTATTTTAATAAATAAAATCAAAAAAATAATATTTTTCTTAAATTAATTCAAATTTTTAAAAATAGCAGTAAATAATATATTAGTGGTTGAAATATTAATTTTTGAGAAATATTTTCAAAATCATTTATTTTATTATTAAAATTATTGAAACTTCTCACATCATTCAAATGTATTTTCCGGAATTAAATCAAACAAAAAAGTGTTTAAATCCAATAAAACTTTATTAAATCAGTTTACTGAAAATAATTTTCAGTACAATTAAAGAATCAATATTTTCAAACGTTAGATACCTAACCAATAAAATCCAAGAATTTAAGTCAAAAATATGTGAACCTAATTTAGATACAGTGTTTCTCAAAACCCTTGAGACTCGAAATTTTAAAATTAAACATGGTAAATCTTGAAATTTTTTTTCCAACTATGGAATTTTAAAAGTAATTTTATAAGAAAAAAGTTTTAAAATTACTCAACTAGGAAAATTATAACTAGTACATTTGGAATGCACTCGTTATTTTCAACATTATTTCAATGAATTTCAATTTTCAATTAAATTTTTTTAAAAATATTTTTGGTTAGAATTTTCAGATTTTCAAAACATTTTTAATCATAACTCATTTAAAAAAATGATATCAAAAAACTGAAAAATTATTTTATGTGCATTTATATCTTCTTCGATTATAAAGAAAAAAATTTGAAATTACCTTGTTCATTTTGAAAATAACGGGTGCATTCCAAATGTACTAGTTATAATTTTTCCTAATTGAGTAATTTTATTATATTTTTCTTATAAAAAATACTTTTAAAATACCATATTTGGAAAAAAAATTTCATAAAAATTTCAAGATTTACCATGTTTAATTTAAAAATTTCGAGTCTCAAGAGTTTAGAGAAACAGTGTGAACAAATTTTTGTTACAAAATGGATATCAATGTTAATGATTTTATTTGTTACGAAAATACTAACATCTCTTTTGTATAATTTTATCCAAATATTAAATTTTATTTTTATTCATTACAAAGAGTATCCTGTTTTGAAGACCACTATCAATGTATACAAGATTTTGAAGACATCTTAATTAAAAATTTGAGTTTTAATGAAATGAAAAGTTTGACTATTAGTCCAAAAGAGTTATTCCAATGTTCGGCAAAACTTCACTTCAGAAATGAGTCGTTTCACTCAAATGCTACCGAAATTGAAGACTGTTTTGAAAAATTTGAGGTTTTGCAAAGTATTTATGGAAACGGTTTTGGAATTTGTTATACATTTTTCACTAAAAATTACAGTATTTTCCTTAAAGGCGAAGATTTTTTAGAATTTAATATTAGTAATACAAAACATGACCATGGACATTTTATATTGTTAGAAGAGAGGAAACGGCCAATAAGACGTCCAACAAGAAGAGAAGCAACTATAAGGACTAATCAGGATTATTTTGAAGGAGTTTTGAATTTCCGAAAGACATCCGTAGACCTATTGTCGACGCCTTATATGCAAAAATGTATTAAATATCGTAAGTATAAAACATTAATTTTTAGTTTTAAATGAAAATTTGTTTTATAGAAACAAATAATAATTATCTCAAATGCTTTGAATCTTGTATTGAAGATTTCTTTACAAAACAAAAGTGTTTTCCCAATCCCTTTACTGATAAATATTTTATTCTTATTAATTCTGAGCGAAATATTTCTAAAATATGTGACAAAAATATTTCCTTTGATTATAATTATGAAGAAAAATGTCGTAAAACATGTTATAGAGATTGTTATCAGGAATATTTAACTATGAATATTGACGTAAGTAGTTCTGATGGAATATTAAAAAGTTCAAAACTACGAATTGAATACAAGTTATCAAATGTATTTCACTACTCGTCTGATCCCGAAATCTCTTTCGCTATATATCTCTCAAATATCGGCGGATTATTTGGTTTATGGCTCGGAATGTCTTTTGTTGACATCACTTCTATTATTAAACGATTTATTATTTATTTAAATTATAAACTAAATATTCCGCTAATTTTTGAAATAATGAAGACTTTATTCATAAATATTTTAAATGAAGAAATTGTTATGAAATTTCTAATACTATTAAAAAATTCTTTAACCAAGTTTCAAAAAATTCCATGGAAAATAATATTTTCAATATTAACTTTTCCCTTTATATTAATGCAAATCAAACAAATTATTGAAACTTATTTAGAATTTTCAACAAAAATTGATTTCAAATTCGAGCCCTACCGAGAGTTAAACCATATTTCAGTTCGAATCTACCCATCCGTTACTTTTTGTTTAAAACCAGAAGCCAAAAAGGTACTAGATAAATTACTAGATAAGCATAATATGGATAAATATAATGACTATGAATTTTTAAATAAATTCATTTCATGTTCAAATCATTTAGCATGCTCAAGTTCAATTGAAATGACCCCAATTGGGATATGTATTACATTTTCAAAAGTATTAGATCTCAATCAAACGGATCTTGATGAGTTTTATTTCGATTTAAAAACTTTCAACGTACAATACTTTTTAGTGCTTACATTTCATTCTAGTAATACAAAACCGGATTTAATATCAGAACTCAATAATATAATTTTGGGAAACCTAGTTGCTATTAGTAGATATGAATTTAAAAGACTCCCAAAACCATATCAAACAAATTGTGTTAATTATGGAAACAAAACTCGATTTCATTGTTTAAATGACTGTTATTTTAATGAATATATGAATCAAATTAAGTGTATTCCTATTAATAAAAGTTTATATTCTTTTCCTCAAAATAATGATTCAGATAATTCTCGGCTCAAATTTTGTTCAAATGGAGAAAAATTATTAAATGACAAGAAATTAATAGAAAAATGTGATAAAAAATGTCTTGTAGATTGCCATGATGCTTTATTTCAACTAGACTTTCAAGGTTTTTCTAAATTTGAACAATCCAAACTTATCATAACTTTTTCAAGAACATTCTATCAAATCATTAATTATCTTGCTGAAATGACATTTCTACAAATGTTAATAGCACTAATCAATATATTGAACACTTGGCACGGAATAAGAATTATTCATATCTTAGATTTATTTATAATAATATTTAATAAATCTCAGAAAATGAAACAAATTTTAAAAAGAATTTGTAGAAACTTAGAGATGAAATTAAAATTACTATCCTATTCTAAATATAAGGTATGTAGTATAATTATAATAAGTATTTATTAATTAATATTTTAATTATTATTTTCATCAAAAGGATTATCCCAAAAGAATTACATTTCTATTTTTGAGTCTTTTATTATTATATAAATTAATTGAAATAACAATCGATTTCTTTTCTTATAATACAATCATTGAAATTGATATTCAAGACAATGAAAATAATTTAAATTACCCAATATATTTAACCATTATATATGATGGCCCTATTTTTTATCCAAGAAATCTATTCATACAATTGAAACCTTTTAATAATTTTCGAGAAAAATTTAAAAAGAACATGGATAAAGAATGCTCTTTGGAAAAATTGGAATTAATTCACAAAGAGAATAATTTGTATAAATTTATGCTTTATTATATATTTAAATGTCAGAAGTATCTTTTCAATCAAATCTTTGATAGAAAAAAGAAAATACATTTTGAATTCTCTAATAGTCATATAAGCCAACTATTTTTTGGTGCATATTTTACAAACTTAAAATTTATGGATGTATTTTCTAGTTTTGAAGGAATTGTTAATAGATTTATAACATTTGAAATAAACCGGACAACTATAATAAGTTCAAATGAATTTAACCAAATTTTTAATATAGGATTTCCTATTGTAATTCACTCAAAACCAATCATAGAATTGCATGAATTAAAAAATAGTCTGGAAACTTTAAATTCAAACTATAGTTTTATCATAAGTAAGAATTTCCGCTCATATTTGGAGCCACCGTTCGGTAAATGCAGTCATTATTATCCCAATACTGACTCACCATTTAATGCCAGTTCTCATATGCAATGCTATAGAAAATGTTTAATTAGATATTCAAGAAATCGCCTCAAATGTGATCATATTTTCATTGACTACACTATCAATGAATTAGATTTAGAGCCGAACGAAAAATACGATAGAAATAAGTTTTGTTTATATGAAAAAAATTTAGAATTCAATGAATTACGAAAAAAGTATTTAAAACAAAAATGTATCTCTTTGTGTCCCATCGATTGTTTGTCTGTCGATTATTCCTATTATTCAATTGAAACAGACCTCAGAACTCAGAATAAATTTCATTCGAAAACATATATTCGGTCTTTTATTTGGGACTCAAATAAACCGATGTTTTTATACAAAGAAGTGTTGGTTATGTCAGTCACTGACTATTTGTCTTTATTTGGAGGACTATTGGGTTTGTGGTTCGGATTCAGTGCAAAGGATGTAATCAATTGGTTAATACAATCAAAGCCATGGATTCATTTCTTTTCGAAATTACGAGAAATAAGGCGAACATTTCTGACACAAAATATTGTTCAACCATTTCATTACTGAAGAAAAGTATTTATGATAAGAGATGGTAAATTTAATTAAACTTTTATCAAAAGCTATTCACAAGTTTTACTTTAACCAGGGATGCCCAAAGGATTTTCTAGGGTGGGGGCATTTCAAAATACCCCCCTATAGCGGAAATTTGGGAAAATTACCCCTCCTAAGACGAAAAGTAAGGTAACCCCCCCCCTAAAGGAAAAGGGAAAAAATATTCTAAAAAATTGTCGGAAATCAGTAAAAATTTAAGGAATAATAAGAAAAAAGTTGTATTTTTATGAAAAATAATTTATAACTTAATAAAAACGCGTAAAAACGCAAATATTGCAGTTTTAACTTAAAGATTTGTTTAAAAATATTTTAGAAAATTTTGAAAAATGCAATTTTTGTTAAAATTTAATAGTTTTATGCAAAATATTTGATATAATACGTTAAAATGTGACTTATTTTACTCATACACATCAGAAAACAGCTTGAATACGAAGTTTTATGGGTTTTTAGGAATTTTTTGGTCATTTAAAAAATACCACCTAATACCCCCTAGAACCTAAAGCTTTGGCCATTGCTTCTTTGACTTATTGAATGAATTTAAACAATCTTATAATTTTAATAAAATTTTAATTTTGAATAATATACAGTGTTTGAAGAAAGGGTTGACAGTGGTTTTTTGTAATTAAATCATAACGAATAGGAATTAAATAATTTCCTTTAATTTCCAACTATAGAATTTTAGAACCATAAGAAATATATTAAAACAATATTTGTATCTTGTACAAATTTTCGGAAAATCAATGGTGTCTATTCCTCAATTTCTAAGCAAGTTAGATTAAATATGTTTATATGTTTTGAAAGAAAATAAAAATTAATTAAAATACAAGTCGAAAAGTGTATTTTTGTTTTCCAGTATTCTTATTATTCTAAAAAATAAGGTATTGCAAAATTCAAAATTTTGAAAATTCGAATTGATCTTGTTCATATTTTACTAAATAAATTTTAATAAAATTTCATTTGTTAAATTAAAATGTTATATTTTATTATTCTACCAAGTTTGAATATAATAACTCATATAAATCAAAAATTATTGACGATAATGTAATTTCCCATATTAAAACGAGAATGAATACGAATTTCTTTAATGAATATAATGGATAATAATGCTTAATACGGGAAATTACATTATCGCCAATAATTTTTCTTCCCTCTATTTCTCTCTCTTCACACGAATAAACAATTCTTTGTTCAGAATTTGAGAACAAAATAACTTCAAGTGATCGCTGCCTTCAGTGAAAATCCAGGAAAATCCTCTTTTCATGTCGTAGTAATGATCGGATTCGGCTAAATGTGTCTCTTCTTAACTGAAAACATAAGAAAAATGTCTGAAAATCATTAAAATTCAATAAAAAAATACAATAATAAAACTTAAAATGAATTCTTTGAACTTTTCTTAATTGAGACTCTATTGAACTCTATTTTTTCATTTTTACGGTTAGAGTAGTCGACACTCCAATTGCCGTCCGATAACTAAATAATTTATAATTAAATTAATAAATTAATTAATAAAATTTGAGTTAATATTACGATTGAAATCTCCAATAAATTTAATTCATTTTCATTAAAATGAATGCAATTCTTTTCCAATAATTTAAACATTTCTTCGACTGTTTTATCACTTAATTGATTATCTCTTCGATATGTTTCGAGTCTTTCCGTAAGTGTTTTGTTATAATTTTCACCAAATTTTTCGTCGTTTCTGTGAATTAGTTTTCGTATTAAATGTTTTATTTTATTTAATTTCTTCACTGGAATTGAGCCGAGTATTTGAATAAATAAAAATGGTTTAAGTTCAATTGAGTCGCCATTTTTGGTCTGAATTGAAGATGTAGTGTAACTGTTAAGTTTAATTTCATATTAAAATAACATATTATCAAGTTAATTTTGGTGCTAACCTGAAACCTATCCCAATACTTGAATACAAGAATATTTTAAGAAATATGTTTTATAATCAGTACTAATCATAGCCTTAACTTCATTTAATTTAAGGCCTAATAACTCACTCGATACAAAACAGACATGGCTAACTTGCCGGTTCCAGGGGGGGTATTAGGGGAGGGTATTTTGGTCCGAGCTCAGGGGGGTTTTAGGGGGGGGGATTTTTTTTAAATAAAAATTATGAAATACCCCCCCCCCCCCATTGGCCATGTCTGATACAAAATAAGCCTTGATAATTTTTGTCATTTCTCTATGATTTTATAGAGTAATACATATTCGGACTAATTATTCAATTTAATTAAATTAAAAATTATTATAAATTCTTACTAATAATGAAAATGTGTATCTTGGTCATTTATCACTTCAGC
>JAQFZM010003773.1:0-10523 GCA_034695785.1 Galumna obvia
TACTGTGCAATAATGTCTATTATATCTAGTATAATTTAACATCAGTTCACTCATTTTAATGAAATAAGTAAGGTAATCAATTATAAATAGTTAATTTTTTTCAAGATTATTCAGTTAATATATCTCAAATTAAAATAGGTAGAATAAAATAATTTTTAAAATATTATTTCACTACAAAATTAAAAATTATTTATAATTAATTATATTTATAAAAAAATTTATAAAACATGTTATACGCAAATAATGAAAAAAAATTATAATTATATTATAAAATAATTTAGAGTGTAATAAATTTTATTAAAATACTTATACAAAATAAAGTAAAATAAAAACACAAAATTATAATAGGAAAAAAATATAATTACATTTAACACAGATAATTAATTCTCTACCTTTGTTTCTAGCACAAATATTTTTAACAAATAATCGAATATAATAAAAAATCAATAATAATTAATTTTTGTATATTAATTGAAATATAGATATTGTTTTATATATTACATTTTATATGTCCCTAAAATTGCGAATATCATAATATTTATCAGAAATATTTTTAATTATATGGAGAAAAGGGTAAAATTTAATAAAAGTTAAAATTAAATACAATAAAATTTATACAATTTTTCGATATTATCTTGTTTATAATTCATTTATTTGAAATTTAAGTAAGGCCTTCAAAATGAAATTTTATGGGAATTTATTTTACCAAAATTTTTTCTAATTTTTTTCAATTTTTACGAAAATTTTGTCTATATTTTTCCGTTTTTTTAGAGGGGGGTATCTAAATTTTTGGCTCAGAGGGGGGTATTTTCAGGATTTTTCGTCTCAGGGGGAGGGGGTATTTTGAAATATGATATATTTTGAAATACCCCACCCCTTTAGCCATCTATGGTTAGTAAAGCATTCAAAATGAAATTTTATGTAAATATATTTTACCAAAAATTGTTTTATTGCAAAAACCAGAAAAGGATCATTTCTTTTTTAGTTCTTTTCAAATTAAACTAATTTAATTAAACAGTCTTTATATAAAATAAAATGAATAAAATTAATGTTAGAATTTATATCTGCCTTTAAATGAATATCTGATATTAAAACACTGATTTACTGAAATTTATTAAAGATTTGTAGTTATTTTTAAAAATTGGCAATCCAAAAATGTACATTTCTATGTACAATTCTTAGCTAAAACTGTAAAATTTCTAGACTTGAAAAACTCAACATTCAAGTCCAAAATTGGACGTCTGATCGTTCTAGTTATTTCTGTCATTCAACAAATCTATAAAATTATTTTTTAATTAATTTTAATAATAAATTAAATAAATAAATATATTTCACATAATAGAATATTAATAATAAATATTCCATAAAGAATATTATAAGTGATAGAATTATAGAATAGAGATATAAGTGAATTACATGTGTAATTTGTGTTAAAGTGATTTCATCTATATCATTCGAGTAATTAATAATTTGTTTATCAAATTCAGGAATTTTTTTATATTTTGTGGTTCTTCTGATTATTTCTTCATAAATACCACTTTCCCTCATAATATCAATACTATAAAAATATATTTTATATTTAAAATTTTATAGCAAGTTAATTTTATTACTTACAAGGTGTTTATTTTATTACAAAATTCTATTGATAGAGTTTTAATATAACCATAATATAGAGATAAATAATGAGTCATTGATCCGGTTTCAATAAAATAATAATCAGTATTTTCAATGTTATTTTTTGGGTCAAAAATGTTATTTTTATAATAATCGAATTCATTGTTTTCAAAGTAGAATACATACGAACCATTGTTAAGGTACTCCGAATACTTTTCAATTTCTAATAATGATTTATAATATACACATCTTTTGAAAATTTTTTCACTTATTTTATATTTATTACTTATAAATATTAATTCATCTACTTTGTTTCTATCTGTGCTATCCATTAAAATTTTCATATTTCCATAAATAATGTCATTTAATGAAATTTTTTGAATCGGTTTTGGACTAATTATTCGTTCTCTCATTATTCCGGAAAATGCGGCCAATAATACAGTGCACGAAATAAGCCATACTCCCGAAAGCATTTTATTCTTTTCATTAAAACGCGATGAATAGTAATCGGATAATATTACTGATAAATTTGACCAAATATTTGTTAAAATATTTGTTGAAATATTATTAAATGATTTATAAAATAAACTTGATACTAATGACAAAATTAAAATGGATGCAAATATGGCGTAATATGTTTCAATATCAAAACAGAGTAACTGATGATACACAGGATAATCATCTAGTTAATTTAGAAATATATTTTAATGTATAATATTATTTAAACTTTGTTTTATTAAATGATCTTACATAGTTTATTTCTTGTAATGAATCTATACGATTCACGATAACTCAATAATTTTGAAAGATATTTAAGTTTAATTTTGCCATATATATTTTCATATATTCTTGAGTGATCCAATGAAAAATATAATAGATTTGGTCTTGTATCTTCTTTGAAAATAAATTGAACCCTAAATTAAATTTAAAAAAATTATTTAATTATGATATGAATACAAATTTTGATGACAAGGCCAATAGACCAAATCATTCCAATTATTACAAAATTGGGGAAAATACCCCCTGAGACTAAAGGCCAGTTACCCATTTAAAGAAAATAGAAAATAAGTGGTAAAAAATCATAAAATTTGTCGAAAAATATTAAAAAATAAGAGAAAAATTAGTAAAAAACAGTAATATTTCTGCAAAATAATATAAGATTTTATATCAACGTCATATATTCTTTCTTTAAATAAAAATTTTATATCTTAATCTTGCCAACATTTTTCAATATTGCATTTTTGTCGAATATTCTTAATTATCTGAATTCATTTTTATAAAATTAGTTAAAATAGGATTGAATATAGTAATTTAAGCCAGAAAACGTTTACAAATGTCGTTTTATGCTTTTTAGCAAATTCTTGATCATTTTAAAAATAGCCTTTATAATAGCCCCTTGAGTTCAGCAGATTTGGCCATGTCAGACCTTGAGTTAATTAAAAATATTTATTTTCTAATTCTATATTAAAGATAGCATTTAGTGGTATATTATTTAGAATCTATATGGTTTAAGAAGAGTAATTTTTTATATAAATTGAAAAAATCGATCTCTAATTTAATTAGAATTGTTTTAATATTATTTTGTTAAATTAAAACACTTACCATCTGTTTGTAAATTTGCCTAGATATTTGGCAAATAATGTAAAAGTACCACAAATAATTTCACTGAAATTAGTTTTACTAGAAAGGAAATAATGTGGAAAGTAAGAAGACAAATAAATTAATATATCGTTATCCGTTTTATTTGGATAAGTTATATACTCTGTGCAATAGTGACCATAATGTTTACTATGATTTATCATATTAGTAAAATTTTTCATTGGTATGAAATAATATATTTCTCCCTATTTTTATATTGAAAATATTTAATATAGAAGAGAAATAGGTCAATATTAGGCAAATTGTTTTAAAATTTCTATAAAATATTATTATAAATTTTGTGTGTTTATTAAGATAATTAAAATTTTTAATAAAAACTTGTAAATATATTTTGTTTATTGAAATATATCTTTGCTGAAGAATATCATAGAATTGAAACTTGTACAAATATTTTTATCTCAATTTCTATGGTTACATATTTTAATTAAGTAAATTAATAAACTAAAAAAATATTTATTATATTTAAATTTAATTTCGAAATGTTTCTCGAAAGAATAAATTATATTTTATTATTTAAATATTATATTTATATATTTATAACTGTATATATAATTATAAATAGAATTTAATAAATATTATTCAATTCATTAACGATTTTTTATTTTAAAATAAGTATCAGATCTAAGGGAAAGTCATTTGGTTTTTTGCATACTTAACTTTGCTACGTATTCTAGACTATTATAATTTCAATTTTAAATAATATTTGTTATTATTTGAAAACAGTTCATAATAATGTTTTATTACTGTTATTTGAATTTATAAATTATTTTTTGAATATTACAAAATCGATGAATGAAAATCGGTCCAAAATTGAAAATTTTTGGCCTTCAGCTTAAAATAAAATTATGACAACATAACGCTTTTAAAAAATATTTTGACAATTATTCTAGATTTGATCTGTCATTTACTACTTAAAATTATTTGGCAAAATTTAAACAATGAACTATAGCTTAATTAACAAGACTCAAAATATACCCTAAAATTGGAATTTTTTGTAATTTTTTGACCGAAATTTTATAAATTTTGAGAAATATCTATTTTATAATTATTAACTTATGCCTGGAAGAAAATGCCTAATAGACTTACAAACACAACATTTATAATTTAGTGTTTGAACTCAACCAGTGGATAATAATTGAGATTTTATAAAATGGATAGTCATCCAATTTTTGGTAAAATCTAACAAAATAGTACATTGTTTTAAATTATACAAAATGATTTATAGCAGTAGATGAAATAAAAAATCTAGAATATATATCAAAATATTTTTTCAAAATGTTATTTTGTCATAAATATTAATCAAACTAATAAATAAAAATTATCGATTTTTTACCGTTTATTTTCAATCATATTTGTCAAAATAATAATTAAATTTAAAATTCAAATAACCTAAATAAGACTCTATTAATTACTTTTTTCAAATAATAACAAATATTATTCAAAATTAAAATTATAATATGCTAGAATACTTTGCAAAATTAGGTATGCAAAAAACGAAAAGACTTTTACTTAGATCTGATATCTAGAATAAGAATAAAAACATTTAATAATTAAACTAAAACATTTTTTCAGAATATACTATAAACAGGGCACTATAAACAACACATTCTGGGGAAGTTTTTCAGTTACAATTTGAATACTTTTTAGGAGACAAAAAATTTTGAACATATGAAATACGATATAAAATCAGATATTAAAATTACAAAAATTGATTAAAAATTATTATTATATAATTTGTTTTATCGATATTAACAACGATATTATTTATATTTTCGTTTATATTATAATTGATATTATTGATATCGATTTTTAAAATTTCGATGTTATAGATATCTATATTATTAATGTTTTCGATATGCCTATATTATTATAAATAACGATATTATTAATATTATTTACATCGATATTAATGGTATTATAGATATTGTCAAAATTATTGATACCAATTTTATCGGTTAATTTTATTGATAAAATTGATATTATTCATATCGATATTGATTTTAATATTTATAATATTAATATTTTATATTGATATCGATATCTATATTACTATTACTAGAAAAAAACACGTCTTCCAAAACAAAAGAATTTAATTTCTCATTATTCAGCAAAAAAAATCAATATATTTTTGGGCGCTGAACCCATATTCAGTGCTTATCATACACTTACCTTAACTCAGAGTAGATGTAAAACTAAAAATGATTGAATGAAAGTTTAAAAAGGAATTAATTAACGAAAGTTTGAATTGAAAAATTTAGTGATTAAACATAATTTTAGGAGTTTAAGAGAATTAGGAAAAGATTTAAGTCTGATTTTTGTTCTCAAAGAGTGAAGTCGTGCTCTGTATTAATTTTGAAGTCTGACCTGAATTTAGGCGAAGTTTTGGTCTTTTATTTAAATGTTTATTAAATTTAATTCTGTTTAAATAATCAATAAATAATATTTTCTGAAAAGTGTTTATTTTAGTGCTACTCTTCAATGTTTGTGTTTTACTCCATCCCAATATAAGCAGTTTAATGATGCTCTGGTATTCATCGCGCAATATTTATTCGGCTTATATCAATATCGATGATAAATCAACAGAGTAGCATGATGGTCATGGATGTAATGAAATTCAGTGTGTCATATTGGTCACGGTGACCATGGGGAGTTATGGTAGTCAAGATGTGTCATGGTAGACATTGGTGGTTATGGGAGTCATGGGTGCTCACGCGGGTCATGTCTAAAATGACCAGATATACTTATTTAGTAAGTAATGTTCTTATTTTAGCAAAATTTTGACCGAACATACCAAGGCCCAATGAGTACTACGAACTGTACTTATTTTACAAAATAATAATAACTTTAAATAAGATTTATTAAAAATACTATTTTTTTTTAAAAAATATTTTAAAAGTTTTCTAAAATACTGTACAAATTTACTAATGTATGATTGATACTGTATATCAAATAAATAATGTATAATTGATATAAATTCAGTAATATAATATACAAATTTAGTTCATCGTTTGTAACCACATAATTCTGTATTAAGTATAAGTCTTTCACAAAAAATTATTTATTTCCATAAGTATTAAATAATTATTTTTTAATTGATAGTAAAATACCATAATTCAATTAAAGAGTCATTTTAATAAGTTTTGTTAATAAATATGAATTCAAAACCCTTAAATCGTTTTTGTGATGATTGAATCCTTAAATATCAATACAAAAATTGGCTAAAAGAGGAAAGAATTAATTCATGGCAAACAGTTCGTATTGTAATCGAGCCTTTATTGTTAGATCAATGGGTTTATCGGCCCAGGGATGACCACGGACCAAAGTCACAGGGGGGTGTATACCAAAAATTTTATCCCCAGTTTAGTGGAGGGTATACTTTTTATTGCATTTTTGAATTACAATTTTTTTCGAAAAAAATCAAAAAATTAAAAAATTCTTTTTAAAAGTGTAAATATTACGTTTTTATGCGTTTTTATCACTCTTAAGACTATTTTATTTATATTTTACAGCTTTTTAATTGATTTTATAGTTAAAAACGGCAATTTTTGTAATTTTTTTCCGATTTTTTTCTTCTCGCCTAGAGGGGGGCGGTATCCGACTTTTCGCGACAGGTGGGGTATTCGCGCTATACCACCCTGTGACCATCCCTGTATCGGCCGTAACGGCTCGAAAAAGTCAAATTTACATAAAAAGATTAATTTTGCCAATAAGTTATGCCTATGTATGGTTTCATTTATGGTTAATAACAAAAAAGACTCAGATGAGGTCGAAATTAAAGAAAATGAACGCAAATTCAATTAATTTATTTGATTTAATGACTCAATTGAAGACTCAATAATGAATAGAAATGATCATAAATTCTTCGGATCTTTTGTTAACGAAAATTTAAAATATTTACCCGTAAGTGGTCGCAAAAGCTTCATTTAAAATTGCTTAAAATGGTTATGAAAGAGCATTGAATTATTTAAATAGAAATTTCATATATCAATTCAATGTTTTCAAACTTTGCCCCCATTTAAATCTTGCAACAGATATTGATTATGAAAACTAAATAAAAATATGAAAGAAATTGTGTTTTAAGTTAGACAAAGATTCACTTTTTAATGAAATACAAAGTATTAATCAATAGCTTAAACATATTTCAGATGAAGTAAAAGCAATGGCTATTATCAATAAATTCAAGAATCTTTTGATGACAACTGAATCTCCAAACATCCCAATTATAATCGAAGCTCTTTAAGCTATTCCTATGGGCAATGATTTTGTTGAACGAGTATTCAGTCATATGCATAAGATTTGGACCGATGAAAATAATCGTATATCCATTACTTTACTTAAAGCCGAAATTTTTGTTCCAAATAACTTTAGTCAAACATATAAAGAATTTAAAGATTTCATTAAAACTACCAAAAAATATATTAAATTTGCAAAAACTAATGAAAAATATTTACCTTTATTTCAATAAATTGATAAAATAAAATGTCCTTATTTTGTACTAATTTTGAATTAGTAAATACTTAATTTTGCGAAAAGTACCTGGTCACACAAATGGCAAGACAAATAAATTATTTTGAGAGAGAGAGAGAGAGAGAGAGAGAAAATTTGTTTAGTTAAACTTGAAATAGATAATTTTTAAATTAAAATATTAAATATCTTGCTAATTATTATGATTTTTAACCAACAATGGGCAAATGTTTATGAAAATAAAAATTAATAAGTCTATTTAGAAAGTGCAAAAGTTGTTTTTAAATTATGTTATTATGGTTATTTCTAATTTATTAACCTTTATAAAAATTAATTACAAAAATATGAAAATCTTGTAATATATTTCAAATCATAGGTAAATTTTAATTATTAAAATATTTTTTTGAAAAATAAAATTATTTAAAATACTTTAATAATTTACATTAATATTACATTTATTTAAAAAATTAATTTATTAAATTTCATGAAAATCTTTAACATAAAAATTGTTATTCATTACAAAATTTTTAATAAAATTTTAATTTAAACATAAAATAAAAATTTTATTTTATCTAGTTTAATATTTTAAATATATTAGCTGAAACTAATTCTAATAATAATACTAAACTAAATATAAAATTTATATAAATATACAAACCCAAAATGCTCCCAATTTGATGGAATGCAATTTTATCTATATCATTTGAAATACTTTCATGTTTAAAATAATATTCTGGTTTATTTTTTGGATTTTGAACCCTTCGTATGATTTCTGAGTAAATATTACTTTCACGAAACAATTTAATCCTATTTGTCCAAGATAATTTTTAAATATATAATATCCGAGTTAAGTTAAACTTACAATGAATTTAATTTTCGTTGCAATGTTTTATTGAATGTTCTTGCATTTATTATAAAAGTTAATGGTTGAGCCATTGCACCAAATTCTGATATATGATAATCAATATCTTCTATAAAACTCTTTGGAAAAATAATATTCTTGAACATTTCTAAAATCTCCTTGTGCCAAACTAAAACGGTATTACCATTAATAATGTCATCGGTTGAGTCATTCATAAATTCCGTATAAAAATCTAGCATGCTTGTTTTTGGGTTCATATCCAATACCTCGGTTACATTTATTCTTCGCGAAAAATCTATAGCCATTGGCTTATATGGAAAATCATCTATGTAATCATCTATCAAGCTAATTTTACTAATGGCTTTTATTTTAATATCTTTCCTTTCATATAAATCTTGCCAAGAATCAATCATTAAAATAGGTCTTGGCATAATAACACGATCACGCAATTTTCCGGAAAAAGCACTTAAAAGTATCATACACACTAACAACCAACTACCTTGCATAATTCTATTATTTTGACTTCTTCTCATTGAAAAAATATCGGATAGAATTACTGTAGAATATGTCCATAATATTGAAAATAATCTACTAAATGACCTTTCTTGTAATGTTGAAATACAGGTTAAAATTAATATCGAAGCGAATATTGAATAATAAACACTCATTTCAAAACAACCAAATTGATAATATAATTTATGATTACCTAGATTAAAATAAATATATTTACATTAATATATTTATGAACTTACCTATTCTTGTTCTAGATAAAATTGTGCCAGGGTGAATATAGCCAACAAATTCTGTTTGTGGAATAAGTTCTGCGGCGCCAAATATTGAACCTTTTTCTACAACAAAGCTTTGGTATTGAGCCATAGCAATAGGAGCAAGGAATATATGAGGTAAATCTTCCATTTCACCCGACATTAATTTATTACTCATTTCTTCAATTGAAAGTGGTTGTGATAGTTTTGTTCTAGATTAATAATTATTTTTATGAATAATTTAATTTTATTTCGTATTTTACTTGAAATTCCATATCTTTGCAAAATATTGAACGACCATGATCATTGGGCCACATAAATGTTCATAGGTCTGGGTGATTTCATTCAAAAATATATGTGGAATTGTGTTTGAGATCCAAATATCAATAACTCTCTCATTTGAGTTACTTGAATTGATAATTGAATTTTCAATATTATTTTTCTCAAAATAATAACACGAACCACCATATATCTTGCTAACATCCATTTTGATCTAAAAATAAACGCTTTTAGAAATAAATATGATGAAAGCAGCTATTCACTGTTAGTACATAGGGGGTGAAACACTTTAAAATAGTTACTGTATAAACCAACAATGTTCACTCATTAACAAATTTTAAAGTTCATGTCTCACATAGATTACGCACTAAATGTACTACAAAAGTGTACTAAAAGTGAATCGCTGGATTAAAGCATTTGAAGTTTGTTTACTAAATTACATTTACAGTTAACTCCTATCCTGAACTCTCGTAACTTGAATTCAAGTCTATCTTGAATTGAATTTGTAAGACCCGATTCACTCCCATAGAAATCCTATTAAAAATTCTCTCTTATCTTGAACGGTCTAATTTGTATCTTGAATCCAAAAGTCGGGTCCCATAAGCTATTGGGTGCAACTTTTAACTTGAATTTTGCTTAAATTGTAAATTGAAATATTTTTTAACAAAAATGTGTATAATATTTTTGTTGCAAAATTCCAGTAAAAAACAAATTTTTAAAAAAAGAATTTGGTATTAATTATAAATTAGATGCGGCAAATGTAGCGATGTTTTTTGCATTCTTAAATACTATTACCATATTAATATAACAAGGTTTGGAGTCAAACCAATGGCCACTACATTTACGAGCATATCTCAAAATAGTTAATATTTAAAATAGTT
>JAQFZM010003774.1:0-10523 GCA_034695785.1 Galumna obvia
GGAGAGATAAAAAAATACAATGAGTGAAAACTTAATTAAAGCTGAAATTTGTATAAAAAAATTATTTTAATATCAATTGTTCTGAATTTTATTCATTTATAAAAGGCAATGAAAAGGTAATAAATCTGTAAAATCTAAAAGTTTAAATAAATGTTAATAAATGTTTTATTGAATAGGGGGTGAATTTTTTAATATAATTATTGTAAGAATTGACCATGTTCATTCATTAACAATATATTTTGCATTAATGCCTTTTGTAAATATCAAGGAATAGACAAAATATTATGTAGACTAACTATGCCCAATATAAAAATGAATTTAAATGAATTAATCGTTTAATAATTAAAATTATTTACAAATTCTGATTTAATCTTAAATAATTACTTCAATGTAAAAAAATATTTTCTTATCATTTTTGATAAATAATTATTATAACATTTTATTATTAAAAAAATAAAAAAATTATAAATGTTTTGAAATAAAACAATATTTTTAAAACATTCTAATATTAATAAATTAAATCAAAATTATGTAATTATTAGAAAATTTGTTTTAAAATATTTTATCAATTTTTTTAAGTAACTTTAATTACAAATAATTTCTACGAAAAAGTTCTTAGGGGGTATTAGGGTAGGTTATATTTCAAAAACCCTAAAAACGTCTTTTTTTTGCATTATTTATATTTTTATTGCTATGTAAGGCTATATAGAGCTTAATAAGTAATATAATTATCATTTATACATGCTGCTTCACTTAAAATGCTATATTTTGCCAATTTTTCACTGAAAAATTAAGTTTTTGAGTAAAATTTGCTATCAAATATCGATAATTTTGATAATAAATTTCATTTAGAACGATTTTTAGTTCAAAATATTGTAAAAACTGCTAATTTTCTTTAAATAATTGCCAATTTTTTCTAAAATATTTAAAAATCGGAGCCGGCGCTTCGCGTCGGCCTCGATTTTCTAGGGGGTGTCCCATTTCTCATTTTTTTAAGGGGGGTATTTTGCCAATTTTGGTTTTGTAGGGAGTACTCCGGAATACCCCTATTTCGCCATCCCTGAAATAATTCTTACTTCAAATCTAGAAATGATTTATATAATTAAAAATTACCGTATAATTCAGAGAAGTTATTTTCTCATATTTTATAAATATTAAAATTTTTATTTAAAAAAACCTTTGTTGTAAATAAACCTAGGATTTTATGAAAGTTTAACGTAATTTCTAATAGATGGCGCTTAATTCAGTTTTTCATCAAAATATCCTTGAAGTATTATACTCGAATAATATTTGAATAATACCTCATGTATTATACTTATCAAGTATCCAACCCAACCTTAGTTACAAGTGATATCAAAGTCCACTCTAATCCAGGTCCAGACTTCTTGACGATTTATTTGTTATTAAATTACTTCAGTATTATACTATAATAGTCGAATGCATATCAAATACTCATTTATAGGTCCATTCCTGAAAAGGTTGTGATTCATAAACATTTTTAATCTGAGAGCATAAGTTTACCCATTATAAGGGTATTATAGACCTATTGTCGACTATTATTCCCATCTCTGATATTCACTTAAAAAGAAATTACTTTTTTTGAGAAACTTTTGTTGGTTTCTCAAAGATTTGATAAAATGAGAGTTAATGTCAAAACTTTTAATTCTAAAAATAATTTTTGTTTTCAATTATTTGATTTAATTTTGTTTTTTTATGTAACAAAAGGCAAGTATTTCGACGAGGATTTCACGACGAACGCCAAAACCTTACTTCCAGGGTCAACAACGAATAGAGTTTGTACGTATGAAAGGGCCGGCGGGAAAGGGTACCGCCGAAATGGCTGTCGCCAAACAAAAAGGTGCCAACTGTGAAACGCCTTCCTCAGAACCCGGTTTCTCACTGACCACTTTCGACTTCGACGACCAAATGGAGGTAAGATCTCATTATTTTCTCAATTGATTTCAGTGGTGTGTTGTCTGAAAAGGTTATTCCAGACCCGGTCTATCCAATAGTTTCTGTATTTTCTCACTGTATCACATCTGATGACCAGGAAAACGATTACATCCAAAGGCGAATGTCTGACCCGAGTTCTAACCTTAAGAACTACATCAGAGGATGGCATCAACGCAAACAAGTGAAGAAAGCCATCTCTGAACAAGAGATTAACAACTGTTACATTAATGGCTATAGGGATGGCATCAGCGAAGTGGAAGCGGGGGATGTTAGGGATGGTAAGCACTCTCTTTTATTATGACTTTTATATCATTTTTTGTGAATTTCATTATTTTTAACGACATTTTTATATAATTATTCCGTTGAGTCTTATCTTAATTTATTTTATGCCTACAAATAGAGTCGAAAAATAATTTTTTTTTCATTCACTTATTATAAGAATTAATTCAATTATATATTTGATTGAATGACAGGACTTAATAAGACTTAATAATAGTTATATAATATAATAACAAAAGTAATAACATTGACATAGAATTCACTCTCAAAGAAAACATATTTTTAGCATAATTTTAAAGCAACTGAGAGTTTCTCAAATATAAATTCCCTCGACTATTACATTAACATAGATTTGTAAATATGAGATCAATGTATGACGTTATACATTATACCATACATACCATACAATACATCGACAAAAGTTATCCAAATTTAATATTAAATTTTTACAGATTTTATTCAAATATTTCTCAGAATTAGATTTTATTTAAAGCAATAAAATAAGTCATTTAATAGAAGAATGAATAGAGTGTTGGCTTTACCTCTTCTTTATTGAATACTTTCATCAAATTAGTTGGAGTGGGCTTTGAATTTATTCAGAATTTATTTACCAAAGCTTTTGGCGATTATTTTTAGTAGTCATTACTTGATTGCAAACTAATGTTATGGGAGAACAGCATAATTAAGAACAACTATAGAATTTTTCCTTCGGCTTTATTTTATAACAAATTTTTATTGTCTTCAAACCAAGTCTTCTCATTGAGTCAAAGAGTTTCAAATTTTTTCATTTAACTCTTATGAAAGCACTGACCTAGTACATCGCCTAGCACAATAACAGCGTATAAAAACTTGTTCAAAACTGCTGGCTAGTTTTGAACAAGTTTTTATACGCTGTTATCAAGAACCTTTTAAGTGATTGTTGTTTTGTTGAAATAAAATAATCACAATAAATGACAAAACTTTTGTTAATAATTATTTACCTTACTCTTTCAAATAATGTTGCATATAAGATTAATATGCTTGCTCATGTAATAGTGTAATGGATGAGAAGTCTTGTCATCAACTCTAAATGTTTTCATTACATCTATAATACATTTAAACAAGAATTGAGCGCATCTTTTCTATGAAAAGGAAATCTAAAATCCTTTGAAGATCTCTTTTTCCTCATATTTTCTTTTATTCTTTATCGATGGCACTGACGCCTACCCCTCATATCATTAGAGAGGATTTTCTTTTTGTTATACAAATACTTAATCTGAATATAAAAAAGTCAAATAACTTCTAATGACTTAGAATTGGACGACAATTCATATAACAGGATGTGGTCTATGAGAGGGTTTCGTCAGGCCTACCACTTCTGGAAAGAGAACAAAAGGGCGTCATCACCAGCTCTACATTCATTCATCACATATGTAACACTTCCGTGGCATCACATTGTGGCCGACCTCTTCTCCAATAGACAACAATCGATACTTACATTTGAATAAATAAGTAATACATTTGTCTAATAAGTATTGCATTTCATTTGACATAACATTTCATATTTGATATCATTATTAGAAGTATATATTTTTCTCTTTTCTAACTGCGAATAACAAAAACAATAAATTAAAAGACATTAAATATATTTTATGAAAACATTTTCCTGAATTTGCATTTGACTTAAAGCAAGAATTTATTGTAAAATATAAATATAGTGAAACACATTTTTTATATGAATACCCTTTTCATGATTTAGATGTTATTTTGACTCAATTTTCTAATAAGTTATTGAAACTTGACTTCAAAGAGACGTATTGTTGGCCTTTGATCTCAAATTAGTTCCAAATATATATTAAATCAAATAAAAGTTACCATAATTTGAGATTTTTTGTCAAAAACCGGTTGTTATTTGAAATTATTTTAAGTAAATAATTGTTAAAACCTGTGATTCCTTTTAATAGTGATATTAGTTTTAAATAATTGAATTATTGTAAATTAAATATAAATTACAACCAATTCTTAAATTATATTTAATTGAATTTTATTTTAATGAAATTATCAAATAATAATAATTATTTCAATTATAATTAATAATTGAATTAATAATAATATTAATAAATTATATTAATAATAATAATAATAATAACTATACAAAAGAAAAAATGACAATAAAAGCCATTTATTCAAAATAAGAACAAGTTTAAAAGTTCATTCTATAAACTAATATAATGAAATATACTAGACTAATTAGTCGATTACAAAATTGCTGCAAAATTTGAGTTTTTCCTGGATATATAATTGAATATTTGATTTATGCAAAACATTTCACTAATTATTACTATTATTTGATTGAATTACTATTTCGATATTTTCAGACAAAAAGTTTCGAATATTAATTGACCTAAAACTTTGAACTAGGACAATCGATAGTGGAATATATACTCAATATTAAGTCATTTTACGTCAAATTTTTACATTTACTTTAGAAAATCTATAATATCTAGAAATAAAATCTAGATATTACTATATAATACTATATAGAAAGTTGAGGTAAAATTGCAGTTTAATTGAATTTTGCACTTTTATGAAAGGTGCTTTTATTAATTGAATGATCATTTATTCAAATATTGAGATCCTCTTCGATGAGATATAATTAAAGTAATGAGAAATTTCCGTCCGTTTATTATCGACTCTAATTGGATGCAAACAAATTAGTTTTCGTCAAAAGCAATGTTTCCTCTCTTTTATATATTAAATCAATTCTTGCGCTCAAATATATTCCCAAAATAGAAGTAAAGCTAAAAGATTAGAGAATATTCCCAAAAGAAAGCTATCAATTGTTTTTATATTAAATTTTGAGTCCTAATCTTGTTATTTTATTTATAAACCACATTGTTTTTATTAAGGCCAAGAGCTATGACTATGAGTTGTCTGAGCGGCGGCTTATTTGCTTTAATGAGTTGTTAGTTAAGTTGAATCCTTTCCTTAAGATTAGTGAAGAGTCGAATCGGTAATTGGCATCTCTGCCTAAATTATAGTTACGGTTCACTTAATGACAATATTTACAGTATTTATGTGTGGATACAATAAATTACCAACAAATTAGTCAAACGACTGTACAATGAATTACCCGAAAAGCCTAATAAAAATTTGTTGTGCAAAACATATACTATTACTAAATATTAGACCAAAGAAATTAATTAATCTGAAGGCAATAAACGGGACATTTATTTATTGGACTAATTTTATAAAATCCTCAGAAGATTCCCGACTATTCAACAATTGGTATTGAAAAGAGTCTTATATTTATTGGATTTTCTCAGAGGAAAACCGTTTGAATGAAACGTCAATTTAAGAGTTTCAATGATATCATTTCCTATATAACAATCTTTTTAATGAAATGACATTTAACTCGAAATTGACGTAAATATATGTCAATCGATGGAATGAAACGGTTTTCAGACAGTATTTATGTTTGCATTGAATTACTTATAAAAAACATTTAATTATTTGGTGTCGATATCTTTGACGACAACATATCACGCATTTTATCCATTAGTCTAACAATTAAATCACACAACAATTGATACCAATATTTGAAATTCAAATTTGAATAATAACTGATTTTACACACATTTCGAGTGAATATTAATTTGCAAATAAGAAGTAAGAAGTGAGCAGTTCTTCATTTTTGACAGAATTATTGCAAACATTATTGACATATATTAGAGAATATTCTTATTGATTGAGACTTTGATCGATGACTCAATTAATTTCATTCTGTCTTCTCTTCATTAGTATTGTTTTGATTGTCGACGAGAACTGTAATGGTTTTCGTTTGTTTATTGAAAAGTTCTGCCACTTTGTTCAGTGAATTCAGTTTCTTCTTTCTGAGTATCAGCCAAACCATTCCAATGATTATTATAATTAATATAAGGATCGCCACAACAATTAGAGCGATGGCCAAACCTGACAAACATTTTGGAGAATATAGTTGTCCATTAAAAGCTGTGTTAGTGTAAGTCGAAGTCATCGACATGTTTGCGAACGTTGCCGTACATATTATAGATATCTCTCCGTTGATAACATTCTGTTTGGTTGCTCTGAATCTAATTTCGTGGACATTAATCAAGAGTTCGTCACTAATAGTGATTTCTCCGTTATTTCGGGTAACATTTTTTATCCTCTGAACAGACTTTCGGTGCACATCTTCGGGTGGCGCTGACTCGTAGTTAATGAAAAAGTTGATGGCTTGCATAGGATAGGACTCGGGTGCTTTACACTCAGCACTAATATGATTGTCTTCTACTTTAATGGGAGTGAGTTGAGGAACAGAATCTTTTTCAGGTTCATAAAAGATTCGCATTTCTCGATCGTATTGTTTCGAATCATTAGAAGTTTTAACAACACATCTGTAAAATCCAGCCATAGATAGATTAGTTCTCTCAAAATGAATATTTGATTCCTTAGTAATCATTCCGGGTAACGCTTCGGGTACTTCTTCTTTACTGGACTTCTCTTTGGGCTTCTCTTCTTTTTTAGGGGTCGTTTCGCCCGCTTTTGTAGTCGATTCAGATTCTGAAGGCTTTTCTTCTGTTTTCGCTTCAGTAGTTGGTTCGGGCGATGGATTGGGAGATGGATCCGGTGATGGAGAGGATACGTCTTTATTTTCTTCTTTAGTCTCTCCTTTTGTTTCACCCTCACCTTTTGTCTCTCCCTCTGTTTTCGTTTCCCCTTCTTTCGTTTCTCCCTCTGTTTTAGTCTCTCCCTCTTCTTTTGCCTCTCCCTCTTCAGCCCTCATCTCTGTGTGAGCGGCGGTTCTCAATGTAGAAACTAAATAAAGAGATTTACTTTTTGTTATTCCTCTAAATTTATCCATTTATTCAAGGGTTAATTTTTTCCACAGAATTTAATCGGAATTTAAAATTTTCTTATTTTTAGTGATTTGAAAACAAAAAAAAATATTTGTTTGAATACATTTTGTTTTTGATACAAATCTCACTTTAAATCAAATGGAAGACTGGAATGAAATTAAAATTAATTTTCATTTACTCAGAGTTAGAGATAATTTAGTTTTATTCGTTTGTCTCAAATTCTAATAAATTAGCTCTTATTTCACAATAATAGTCAAGAATATAGTTCTATAAATAAGAGTTAATCCTATCTTTAATGCGAATAAAAATATTTTCTCACTTTTTATGTCCAGAAATTTACATTTATATATGAGCTCTACATTTATAGTTCAATAATAATATTGTAAAATTACATGTATAATGTACCTAGTTTACTAATAATATTTTTTATATGAAAATTTCTTAATGGGATAACACAAAACACATTAACTTTTCTGCAAAAATCTTATTTTAGTGTATTATATATCAGACTCTATATTATTGAGTAATGCTCTCAAAGTGTAAAAGTATTTGAATCAATAAAAACAGGGAATTCTTACGAATCACTTATCATAAGATTTCTAAAATAATTGCATTTACAGCAAATGTCTCTCAATTATAATAATATTAATTTTAATAATTAATAATTTTCTCATTTAATCTAATTTTCCTAAAAATATAAAAGTCGTGCAAAAACTAATTTACAGAGGATTAATGTATTACCACTTATTTACATTTAAGTTGATTTACACAAAAATAAGTTTTATATTTGCAACTAAATTACATTAAAAAATTCCTGCAAAACAAAATAATCTGGAATCAGAAATGAAAGAATTAATCAGGACAATCTAAAAGTTGCTATTTTATCAGCAAAACTTTATGAATTTGAAGATTTAACTCTCTTTTAAGAATTAAAGAATAATCAGAATTTTTGTTAAATTTGTGAATTTAGATGAAATCAGAATATTTTTATTAATAATTTATTTCATAAATTATAACTTATAGGTATTTTAGACAAATATTACACAAATTTTAAAGAATTTTACAAAAACTTTAACTTTTGACCTCAAATACAAGTACCTTGTTTATTTTAAATATTCAGTCTTTTTATTTTCTTTTAGTCCGAATGATATTTGCTTTTAATCCATATCGTTGAAAGTGAAAATGCATTTCATCCGATGGTCATTTGCATTTCATCCCAACAGTACTGTCAACCTTCGTACGAATCGAATGCTTTGATATTAGTTTGAATGAAATATAATGCTATGCATAAAACAAAGCGTTGATAACTGAATGTATTGTAGGGACGAATAGTAAATTACTATCGGATTAAAAGCATTTTCACTTCCAACAATACGGATTAAAATAAAATAAAAAGACTGTAACCTTTAATATTCGTAAAAAGTTTATCCTATATTACTTTGTTTCATGGTCAATCTTCTGTAGTAAAGAAAAAGTATTGACAAATAGATATGAATAGTTGTAAACAATTTTCATTAAATTATTTTATACTTAATTTGTGAAATTCTTCACTAAATTTATAAAAAGTTTGATAACATGATTACATGATTAGCATAATTTCTGTTTACTATTTGTTTTTTAAATGTGCAGTATTTTAAAAACAACTAGTCTAAATTAAAATAAATCGACTCATTTAAGATAACTCTTAAGAAGAAAAAAGAAACAAAGTAAAATAAACATGTCTAATTTTTAATATCCTAGATTTTTTATTAAAAATGTGTTAATATTATGAAATTAAAAGTTATATATAATTGTTATTAACTAAAAAGAAGATAATATAAACTTTTTAAATTACCGGAACTAGGTGGCCTATAATCATGAATAAGTTTCCAGTGATTATCAATTAATTTAAACCATTTAATGAAAATCAAATTTTCTTCATTTGATGCACAGATTAGATCCGTTTCTTTGGGAGCGAATACAAAATTTTGAACTTTGACTGTAATATCAAAACTGGAATTTATCCCCAAAACTGAGAAAAATATAATAAATCTAAAGATAATTAACTGGAATTTGTTAATCATTTTTTCAGACACAAAACCAGACTCTGTGCGAAGAATTGAATTTTCAACTGAATGTCTATTAAATATTGACTGTCACTAAAAGTACGACTCTTTTATTCAACAAACAGTTCTGACTATTTTTGTCATCAATAAGAATAACGACTGAATTGAAGCTCTTTTTGCAAATGAAGTTTTGTTTTGCTTTTCATTTCTGCCAGACTTTTATGTCAAACGAATCCGAAAGTAAATCAATATTACCTCCAATTTTGTGTTTTTCTATATTACAAGAAAAAGTTGTAATCATTTTTCTTGTCAACAAATATTAAATTCAATACATATGAAGAGAGAGTCTCACAAAAATCGATTTAAAGCATAGATTAAAGAGTCTCACATATTCTCAGTCTATGAAATAATATTATATTAAATACTCATTACTTCTATTCATTACTATTAGAACTAAAAGGTTTAATATTATTAAAGTATTACCTCAACTATTTTTGTGGTTCAATCTATGCCTTTAACTTAAAAGGCTTTAAGAATCAGTAAATTTGACTCAGTCTGTACATCCATCATTTATTGAGGGTCATCCTTCCGAATTTTTAAAACAAGGTTTTTAACTTACTAGTTAAACTTTAATTTAAATATATTTTATATATTAACAATAAATTTTTACTTTTTAAGGTTAAGTGAGTTTTAGCTAAAAATTATTTTTTTTTGTTTACTAATATTAAGCCATAAAATTGTATTTATAATAACGATATTAATATTTAATTGAAATTTTAATTAGTATTTAAACATTTAAAGGAAATTTGATGAATCTTTAGTGAAATCAATACTTAAAAATTATAAAAATATCAAATGAATCTTAGAAATGTAAACATATTCTCTTATAAAATAATGATAAAAAGTGAATCCTATAATTTTTTAAAAGAATGAATAATTATTTATTGTTTTAAATCAAAAAAATTCTCTATAAATTTATTAATAATAATCAAAATTATTGGAAAACACATTTGTATTAATGAAATTGAAATGAAATGAGAAAGTGTTGAAAACTTAATCGCAATTCTTTTATATATATATAAACTTTTATTTTGTTCTTTCCTTAAATACTTAGAAAATTGTTTGTTTTCACTAATTTTTGTGTAACTTTTTTTTTGAAAAATTACTTTTAGATGCTTTGATTATATATTAAAACATATGTAGTGTTCGGAAATATCTCGAAATTCAAAAATAACCGAGAAAGTTTCTCCAAAAATTCTCTCTATGGGATTCTCATATTAAAATAAAATACCTAAATATACAGGGTCTGCCAGAAAGTCTTAGCACAATATTGTAGCGTAAGGGAACATGAGGTAGCCCTCGGTATTACCCGAAAAAAAGTTAAATTGAG
>JAQFZM010003775.1:0-10521 GCA_034695785.1 Galumna obvia
ATAAGATTTTCATTATTAAATTTTAATAAAATTTCTTTTGGAAAACATTTTTTTAAAATAGGTAATAATATAACAATAATCAAGTATAATATCAGTTTAATTATTCCTAGATTAGAAATGAAAATACTTAAAAAGGGATAAGTTTTTCAAACCCAACAAAAAATTTGAATATTTTTGTAATATTATAAAATTAAATAAACATTTTATTACAGTTTCATTAAAAAAAATTAATTTAATAATGATATAATATAAAAATATAATAATTATAATAGAAGTAAATATAATTAACCCTTTACACTTAAGAGTCCGGGATATAATAGAAAGATTAGTTTGAACAATAATTGAAAATTTCTAAATTTTATATTCTAAGAAGAATAATTAAATTTTAAATATAGGAATTTTAAAAAAATGCTTGTTAAGTTCCGCTTACTATTAATGTTTAACCGCTGAGTCCTGCAGTAGTGTTAAAAATTAAACTCTAGATGTCCAATAAGGATTTGAACGTAATGCGACAAGCTTGTTAGATTGGAATTTTACCCGTACACCATCGCCACTATCAACACCGAGTTCTTCAACTTTAAATACTCCACCGACAATATTTACACCACCAGCTCCTACATCTTTTTCTTATCCGTTGACGTCGCCAATTTATCGGTTGGAACAAATTTGGTAACCTTGTCGACGTTCACCTTCGGAACTAAAAGTCGTCAACTTTGATTACCCACCTCCTATGAACCCAATTTATGGGTCACCTTTGGCTCATCCGATATATGAACAAAAATCGGATTAAGAGGAAGAAGAGACCGGAAAAAAGGTTCTTGACATCATTGATGTCACCAAGGAGTCCGAAAATGAGCCTAAATTCATTGAAGAGTATATTGATAATACGGATGATTTTTTCAGACAAGGCTTCGAATTGATGGAACCTGTCTCTCATTTTTCAGCTTCGGAAATCCATATAGAAGAAGACCAAATGAATATTTTGGATTTAAAATATAAATTAAAAATTTTATAAATCCAGAACCGTTGATTGCTTTGTTCTTGGTTTCGGCAAAGGAGCACCTCACCTTAGCTCAAATTAAAGGTTTGGGTTCAAATATATTTTCAAAATATAATTTTATTTAATTGTAACTTTTTAAAATTTTTGTTATTTTGTAGTGTTTTTAAAAAATAAATGTTTTTGTCATTTTTGTACTTTTATACTTACCAGTAATTAAATAAAATAAATGCTTTTATTAATACTGTTTTTTATTCTGTAAGTTCGGTTTACCAATTGGTGAACAGGATTTATTTATTGGTAAAAAAAACGATAATCCCTCTTTATTTATGTGTACATATGTACGCATAAAGAGTCTAATTATATATAGGAGCAGTTAGAGAGCGAAAGATTGAAGGGAGGGATAGGGAGAGAGCTAGAAAATTGATAGAGAGAGCAAATGATAAGGAGAGAGCAAACGGAAGGGTAGATAGAGTGAGAGAGCGGAGCGGATCAATAGATAGAGGGAACAGATCAATAAACATAGAAAGGTAAAATGCGCAGGGTGGTAAGAATATAGAGAGGGAGAGAGAGAGATAGATTAAAATTTTTAATTAGGATTATTTACCCCCACCCATCCTTAATTTGTAAATTGGATTGCCTCATTTGAGAGGTGAAAAATGGGGACCTTGTTGCTCGTATGTACATTTATAATACTTAGGAATACATTAAAAGGTGAAACATAATTTTATTAATAAAAATTTTATTTTTGCAGACTATAATTATTACCGTTTTTAAAATTCAAAATATTGTAAATTAGTTAATTGGTTGAAATAAAACCATCATTATTTTTACTTAAATTAATAAACAAATGTAATTATTTGATTTGATGATTATATTTATTCTTGTTATTAGTATAAAGTTTATTTTACGTTTTAAAATGAAAAAGGTCATGGAATGTAGGAATATTAAATAAAAGGTACAAAAAATAGTATATTCCGTTTGAAAGTAATAATATTTAAAGAAATTGTGTGGAAACAAATTTTGAAGCGAAATTTGAAAAAACTAAAATATTTATTTCGAAATTTTAGGATCAGGTTTTAGTTGAAGGTCCGATAATTGACATTATTTATGTTTTTATCCATATTTAACTTAACCGTTAAATTTTTATATTAATTTATAATATAAACATATACTTTAGTTGATGCAACAATAACATTAAATATTTTGTTCAATCATCACTTTACTAGAAAGCTAAGGATGAGATTTAAAGAACAATATTATTTTAGTAAAGATTACATATAAATTAAATACGAGTTAGCTAAAAATAATGAATATTTAAAAAAATCATTTTTTAGTTAAAGTAAATTTTAAGTTTCCAAAAACTAGTCATAATATTTATAATAGCAGGGAGAGGGCGAAAGTTTGAAGGGAGGGATAGGGAGAGAGCTAGCAAAGTAATAGAGAGAGCAAAATGATAAGGAGAGAGCAAACGGAAAGGTATGAAAAGTGAGAGAGCGGAGCGGATCAATAGATAGAGCCAACAGATCAATAAATATAACAAGGTAAGATGCGCAGGATGGTAAGAATAGAGAGAAAGAGATTAAAATTTTAATTAGGATATTAGTCCATATTTTAATATAAATTATATTATTAAAATTTTAATGTTTAAATTAATTTTTATAATCTTTTTCTAATTAATTAATTGCTTAGTTCTCATATTGATATATTTTATTAAACTTAAATTAGATATCAATTACTTGAAATTAATAAATTATTTTCAAATAAAACTAAATTATTCTAATTTTTCTCGTATTTTAACAAAACCTGTAAGAATAAATTTACAAATAAATATTATTTATTGACTATTATTATACAACTGTAATTTAATTCATTAATAAACATTTTTAATCATAATTTTATTATAAAAAATTTTATTTTTGCAGACTGTAATTAATACCTTTTTTAAAATACAAAATATTCCAAATATTGTAAATATGTTATTTGGTTTATGTAATACCATCAGTATTTTTACTTAAATTAATAAACAAATGTAATTATTTGATTTGATGATTAAAAATTTTTCTTGTTATTATTAAAGAGTTTATTTTACGTTTTAAAATGAAAAAAGTTAATGGAATGTAGGATTATTAAATAAAAGGTACAAAAAATAGTATATTCCGTTTGAAAGTAATAATATTCGAAGAAGTTGTGTGGAAAAATATTTTGAAGCGAAATTTGAAAAAAATAAAATATTTTTTCCGAAATTTTACCCTCATGTTTTAGGTAAAGGTCCGATAATTGAAATTTTTTATGTATTTATGAATATACGAATTTAACTGTACCGTTTAATTCGTATATTAATTTATTATATCTAGGAATACTTTAGTAGATGGAACACTACCATTAAATATCTTGTTTAATCATCACTGTACTAGAAAGAAGGATGTGATTTAAAGAACAATATTATTTTTAGTAAAGATTACATTTTAATTAAATTTGAGTTATTTGAAAATAATGAATTTTTTTAAAAAATTATCATTTTTTAGTTAAAGTAAATTTTAAGTGTCCAAAAAACTAAAGTCATAATATTTTATGTTTATTTAAAAATTTATTTTAATTAAATATTCTTATCTACATAAAAAACTTTATTTCAAGTTAATTTAATTACAAACTTTGAATGAATGTATTTTTGTCCAGTTAAAATTAATTACAATGACTATAAAATAATTATATCAGATTCACCTTGATAATAGGAAGTATTTTTTTGAGAGTTAGTCAGATACCCATTTTTAAGTATTTTTTAGGAATTTTCCAAAATTTATCGCTCTAGAGTTGGTGTATTTTGAAATATTCCCCCCTAGAAAATTCATTGGCCATCCATGATTTTAACAATTTTCACACATAGAAAAGAAATGATTTTTGTAACATTTTTACGAAACTCTTGTTTACGAATATTTTTTTCATAAAAATTCTGAATTGATCTCACAAAATAAGGGATTAATTAAAAAGGGGCAATTTATTTATGAGTTTTTTGAAATTTTTTATAAAGTGATAATGCACACTAAAAGCCAAGAAAGGACAAAATTAATATAATTTCAGTTCAATAGAAATTAACAAAAAAGTACCTTGATGGGAGCTCCACTCCCATACGGTATTTGGAGGGTTAACCGATTTAAATAATTTTGGTGTTATCTTAAACTTGAACTATTTTATTATCATATACAAACATTATATTATTTATCACTATTCAGGTTTGACTTGCGTCTATGACATTTGAAAATGTTCCAAAATATTTAAGATAGCGTGATTTTTTAAATATAATTTATTTCTCCCAAGTATTTAACTGAATGGATTAACATAATATTTTTACCTTATTTAGTTATCTAGAAACGTTTAAGAGATATTGAAGTTTTCAAACACTCAAATTTTTTTTATCCTACTAATATAAGAACAAAATAAAGTTCATAAAATAAAATCATTTTGAGTTATTTATTATATTAAATCAATTTCATATCATTGTTTTATTTTTTAAAAAATTAATTAATTAATTTAAATTATTTTAATAAAACAAGTCAATATAGAATTATTTTAAAGTAAATTAAAATGATATAATTAAATTTATTTTTGGAAATTTGAAAAGAAAACAATTTTGATTAATCAAATACTTTTAATTGAAATCATTATTTCCTTTAACACATTTAGTTTAAACGGCGACATTATTGCAGGTTAAAATATTTTTGCGTAGTAATAATTTATCCTCTGCTAATTTATCATTGGCAAAACTAAGAAATAGATGAAAGATTATCATTTTTATTATTTTTTTATTTATCAAGCAAAAGTATTATCTAATTTTGTATATTAATTAAATTAGTTAAATAGTTAAATAAAGTTATATTTATCTTATAAATTTTTTCAACCTAAATTCATTTACAAATTAAAGAAAATATTTCATTTACAATACTGTACTAATTACAGTTTACAAAAATAATAAAATATTATTTAAAATTAATATGGATAATAAATATATTCGACATATGTAATTTACAAAATCACTATTGATATAAACAAAATTATCATGCAAATCCAAAAATCTTAAAATTTGAATTTACATTGTTAAAAAATAACGACAAATTTTGATGAATTAAGATATTTTTACGAAAATAATATATTGCATTCAGTTAACAAGTTATTTTAAAATATTCCAAATATTTCTAAAATAAATGGCGATAAATTAATTTCCTATATACTAAATGGGAGGGTATCGTAAGCTGAATGTCAGGTTATGCTGAAACTTTCCTATCTTTTAAATCTTATTAAATAGTTTATTTACAAAATAAAATTTTCTGCTAATAATCAAACATTTTAATTTTTTTCAATAAAATTGATTTAGTAGAGCTCCAATTTTAGAACTTCTCTAAAGTAAAAATCTTCTTATTTGAATATTTAAAGTTATTTTAACGAACCAGCTACTTCTATTATTATTATTCTTTCCCATTATTAAATTATGTGGGGTGTAAATTTGAATTTTGAATACTTTTGAGAATATTTACTTTAAATTTCAATTGTTATTTGATATTTAGATATAAAGCTCATAAACTATATAATTTATTATTTAATTGAAAAATTGTCTGAAATCAATAAGACAATATCCTCTGTTTGTTATGAGAGGGTATATTTTAAGGTAAAAATTTCTAAAAAATAAAAATATTAATAATTATCAATGCCTAACATTTTACATATAAAGGTATAGCGATTCATACAATTTATCAATTTACGTTAATAAGTCCGAGATTCATAACAAATGAGTTGATATCTTACAAAGTATATTGTATATTGAATTATTCAACAAATTAAGTCAATAAAGTATTAATTTATATCAAAAAATAGTAATTTTGTATATAATTTTAACGCTATTACTCAATTAATTTTATTGAAATAAATTAAAAATATGGTTTATTAGCAGAAAATTTTATATTTTAAATTCATTATTAAATGAGCTTTAAAAGATAGGAAAGTTTCAGGCTAATCTGAAATTAAACTTACGATACCCTCCCTTTTAAGTAAAACCAATTGAAAAATCCTTAGGTGTTTTTCTTTATACTGTTAAGGCTGGAATCTAAGCAAGTTAATTTAAATTAATTTTATATATGAAACTAAAAATTGAAAAAATTAATTATTAAATTAAATAAACAAATACATATTGTTATTTAAATCTAGTTATTGATGTTGAAACGTATCACAAATCTTAAAAAATTTCTGTTCAAATATTAATACTTATGACAGGGAAGAGATTCCAGCCCTAATATTATTAAGCAAAACATTAAAAGGAATTTTCAGTTGGTTTTACTTACTATATACAATTGAGTGCAAAACATACTTTAATTGATTTTTAGCTGTAAAATCTTTTTCGTGAGCTAGATTAAAATTATTTTTCAAATATAATTATGGTTTTGTCCATAATTTATTTAAAAAATAATTACAATTATTTTATTATTTTAATCAAAATTGCAAAAAATAGATCAGAATAAATAATTCAAAAAGTGATAAAGCTATAAATTTTATTTATATCTCATTTTAATTATCATTTAAATAAACAGAAAATTGTATTGGGATTTTCGAATATCTAAACATATGATAAAAAAATCCAGAAAAAACGTAAATATTTTGAAATTTCCTAATTTATTTTTGAACAAATTATAAAGTGGTTTTTATAAAAAATTAAAATATATATATTGAGATAATCATGCTCTATATGATATATGAAAATGAGTTTTACTTCAAAGGAGTTTAAAATAATCAATATATATTTAAGTTCAAATAATTAAAATTTATAACTTTTATATAAATGTTATGGTTAAAAACTTGAAATTGATATTTATTCAATTTCATTATTTTTATTAAAATTCTATTTGATAAAAAATATTTTTAATATAACCTTATTTAATAATCTTAGAAGGATATAATCTTTTCATATGCTCACCGATTTATATGAACTTGGTCTCTAAAGAAAGCGTATGATTTATAGATTTGATAGCATTAATTTTTTTGTAAAATTGCCATTTGTTCCCGTGAAATTTTCTTATCATTGTATTTTAAAGCATTTTTTTAAATAAAAAATATAAGAAATAAAATTTTTAGGAAATACAAATTTAATTTATTTTCCAAATTAATTAATGAGATTATTATGATATTAAATTAAATGCACAAAAAAATTTTCATTATTATATAATTTGTTAATCCAGTAATTTCAAAACCAATTAATTGAAATAAACACAAATATATTAAGAAAAATTATCATCAAAAAACATCATGACCATTATGCATGAAAGAGGAGAGCCTGGTAGTCAACCCCTGAACAAATGGGCGGGAGCTAACAGAGATCGCCTCCACGTGGTGGGTCTTGGTTTTGACTGAATGATCTCTACAATAATTTTGCGAGTTATCATCGAGATCAAATTGATTTTCTTTGCTGATTAATAAAAAATTAGATTCTTTTTTGGAGGACAAACTTTTATCTGGTATTTTATAAAAATAAATAAATAAATATATGCTAATAATTAATAAATTATCAGTTTAAATTTATGTAGTAAAAAATTAAATATTTTTATACCAAATAGAATTTTGTTTTCTTACAAAATTAATTTATAGAATTTTTAATTTCATTTTCATCATTATAATAAACAGACATTTATTCCAATCAACAATTAAAACTTAGCTGAAAAGAAGAAAAACTATATTTAAATTGAAAAGAAAGTTTATGTGTTATGAAAATTACCATCCTTTTTAGGGGATAAACCAAAATTTTTAAATTTTATTGTTTGTCTAATTTAAACATATTTTTATTTTTATATTACAGTTATAAAAAACTAAAAAAATTCATTGAATTTTTTATTAAAGCTTTGTTAAAATAAAATGAAACTTTGTTATGCATAAAATAAAATATATATTATAAAAATTTACTTTTATTCATCAAAATAATTCCAAAATCATAATTATTATTTGTAAAATATTGTTTTAATATTATTTTTATAAAAATTTGAGATTATTAGGTTATTTTTTATGAATTTAAAATATGTTATATATTGTTTATTATACAATTTTATTTTTATTTTTATTAATTTTTATATATCTAAATATCTGATTATGATATTTTGCAAATTAAATGAATAAAAGATACAATTTATCAACGAATATTTAATTTTATAAAATGATAATCCTTTTAGAATAAATAATTGAAAACCGTAAAATTTAATTTGATGAATATTATTTTTTTAAATAAATAATTGTAATTAATTAAGTGATGGATTTTGTTTTATATTTATAATTGGATTTACGATTATTTTTAAAGTCGGGTTAGGAACTTTTTAATTTGAGTTGAGTATATAATTATATAAATTTTATTATATTACCGAATTTCATATAATTTTTCTTCATTATCATACTGGTTTTTCATGATGAACAAGCCCAATATCTTTGAATAATATTTTCCAAAGCATTTATAGAAATTTTAAATTAAAAGTTAAAAATTTATCCCAATATTTTTTATAACATATTGCTATAAAAAATAAGTAAATTCAAAGGATTTTAGTCTAAAATTTATTGAAATTGTTTTAAAGATGTTCATCTTTGGCCAATGAGAAATTTAATTTCTTTACAAAATTAAATTATTCAATTATTTTTATTTACTTTAATTATAAACAAAATATTTCAAACAATCGACATTTATAAGTGAATAAAATAAGAAAATTAGTAATTAAATTAAAATTTAATTAATATTCTAATCATATATAAGGAAAACATTCGACAATCATTGATATCCAAAATTTAAAAAAATATACTTCAATCTATTAAGTTAAATATAAACAGAATTTTATAATTGTTTTGGGTAATAAAAGTGAATATTACTCAATTAACCCTAATAAATCTAAATTACAATTGGGATATTTTCATTTTTACTCCAATCAGAATTATTCATGATATTAATATCCTAATCAAAACTTTCCCTTATTAAAATTATCAAATCTATAAATGAATAAAATAAGTGTGATAAAATATTTAATATATTTTAATTGTTAAATTTAGTATTATAATTTAGTATCGGACTATTGTGCGCGCTTGAATAATTGATATTCATTGGTCAGGATCTTTTTATTATAGAGTTTTATCATGATACAACGTATAGGGATAGGTCAAACATTAGTTATGTTTTGTTTATTAAAGGGTATATTTTTAAACTTGAATGGTAACAGTATTTAAGGGTAAGAATTCAAAATGCGACAAAACTGCGATTTTATCCAATGCTAAATTATAATGTTAGGACTAATGTAAAAACTTCTTTGGAGCATTTATCCTATTCTGACCAAACCTTACACTATGATTACAGCTTGACAACAGAAGATATCTTTGTTTGGGGCGATCCTTTTGACCATTTGCTTATTCTTACCACAACAATAGCGCTGAGCGATTGGCCCATATGGCCGATCCACAAGCCGTCGACCGCGGTTGACGACCTTAGTTCAGGAATGAACACAATTTAAAGGAATAGAAACTATAATTAAGATAAGGAACGATAAGAATACAAATTATAATTAAAACTAATTATATACAACAGTTTACAAAAATACCTAAGTAATTATATTTGAGTAAAAGTATTCACAACTTATAATTACTTAAAATAAAATATGTTTAAAAAACCAAATTTAATTTATTTTATTTCAAAAACCTAAGAGAATCCTTATAAAATAAGATTGAAAGAAAAAACAACAGATAACTCAGGCTGTAAAGCACATTTTATATGCCACAAAAAGAGAGGAACAAGACCCTGCTTACTCTTTACATTGCACATTACATAACCAATAAGAGTAGAACGCAATATGTAAACCCTGCTTCCCCCATCACCTTTACAAAAGCATTCTTTTATTATTTAAAGCGGAAAATACAAAAATTTAAAAGGATAGGTGAGTATTTAAATAGCTAGAAAAGTTAAATTTATAATTTGTTTGTTATTTTATATTTATAAATTTTTATGAGATTTTATGTTTTATTTAATATTTTGTCTTTTAAAATTTATAGGATTATTATAATATAAATTATAAAATTCAACACTACTTCCTTACGTAATGGTATTACAAAAGCTGAGATAGTTTGCCTGAGGCAAATCTGAATAAACACCATCCCTTCTACATATAAAGAATAATTAAAATTAATTATATTTTAATTAAAGTAATTCAAGTGAAAATATTGAAATTTTAATCAAAACGAAATTTTTTGAGGAGAAGGTAGAGGTATAATAATTTGATAAAAGCATTTATATTGTTTCTTTTTGAAATTAACCATTATAAAATTAAATTATTTCAGTAATATTTCAAAATTGAATAAAGGTTTTGTTACAGATTTGTAATAAATTGTATCAATAAAATATTTCAGATGTTTTATTTATACTTACATTTGCCAAAAATACAATCAATTTGTAGGCCCGTAAGTTTGAGGACAACACATTTGATTGAATTATAGATTTTATTATTTCATAAAATACATTATTT
>JAQFZM010003776.1:0-10519 GCA_034695785.1 Galumna obvia
TATAAAAAGATACTGACCAATGACTATCAATTATTGTTCATATTTTCAAGCGCGCACTTTAAAAGTTTGGAATCTAACTTATAATTTATGACTTTGTATGCATCCTGTTTATGTGCACATTTAGCATGCACATTCCTAAAAGAATCATATCATAAGAGATTGTTTCATTTAATATGATATTATATCATATTATATATTATATCATTGATATATAATAAAACTGTTTACAAAAATGTTCTTTCTAAAAATAGAAACACAAATAACCTATCTTGTATATGTTTTGCATTCTTTATATGCCTTCAACTTTGTTATATAAAATTGAACAACTACCTTGATTAGTTCAAAATCTATCTTTCTAAAAAGGTTTAAAACCCAAATTTACCTAGCCAAATTTTACGGGAACACAAAGCCATTTATCGATAATTATTTAATCAATTAATTCTATAAATAATCAATTTTCTTAAGAGATTAAGATCATTTTAATAGGACAATGGGGACAATGCCAAGGGGGTGTTTTCTAATAAATGTAAATAAAATTTAATAAATATCTCAATTGATAGCAGAATAACTTCTGACACAAAAATGAATTTGACTTAAGTTTGAGATTATTTTTAGTTTCATTGAATCATATTTTTGACAAATTCTTTATATAAATTAAATATTTGATTGAATGCAAACAATTTTATTAACAATCATTAAATCATTAAAATAACACAAATAATAAAAGAATATTAAAAGAATTATTAATATTAATGAATAATCATTTGTAATAATTTATATAGATTTGAACAAGATAGATTTTAGATTAAACATATTTCACATATTGTAAGAATGAGGTATCGATGAACTTTATTTATCTGCCGTAGCCATAACCGCCCCCACCATAACGTCCACCACGGTGTCCTCCAAAGCGACCTCCACCATGACGTCCTCCTCCATATCTTCCTCCTCCATAATTTCCACCTCGTCTTCCGCCATGACCATAACCGCCATATTGGGCGCTAACAGAGGTTATCGCTGCAAATAAAAGATTAATGAAATGTTTATTAAATAAATGTTTAATAAATGAAGATATAATACCGGCGATGATTAGACAAAACACAAATAAAGCGATCACTAATTTATTCATTTTTTCTTCACAATTAGTTTTGCGATGAATAACAAATCAAATAATATTCAATTGATTAATGATTTAGCCATCAGTCGATCCTTTCTTTTATACCTAAAATTTTGTCGGAAATAAACTTATTTTGTAATTCTTTCTGAAAAACAGCAAAATATATCAGGAAATCACTTTTCATCTGTTCTTTTCAAAGGAAATAAATACTTCCCAAACAATTCTTTTGTCAATTCTTCGGACGATTTTTAATCCATTTTAAAAATATTGTAAAAAATTATTAATAAAGTAGCAAGCTTATTAAAGTATATTTGATTTTAAAATTTTCTTTATTAGCATAGAAATATTCAAGAATATATATTTGTGCTTGATAATTTTCATCAAATCATTTTAATTGAATAAGTTATCATTAATGACTCCCAATTAACGAATAATTACTCGATAACATTCAAATTTAAAGACATTAAATTATGGAAATAAAATAATATAATCGAGCAAAGAACCTTGAGCCTTATTCTTGGAAATGGTCTTGCAATTAATATATTCAATGTGAGGCATTTCATTTTAATTTAAACGGTATTAATACCATTAAACTATTTATCACAAATTCAGTTCACAAATGAATTTCATTTAAGTGTAAATAATCACAAAAATAGAGTTAATGTTTAAAATTCAAACTTTTCTTTTGATATCTATTTTACAGATAATTATTTAACCGAAAGTTAACTCAAATATTATCAAAACTGAATTCATAATAAAAACAAATTAATTATTTGAATCAAATTTATTTGAGAATTTAAAGATAAACTAAATGGAATTTTTCTCACAGTGATTATCATGGTCAATAATTATTTAAAATTGTTTTAAAAATGGCTAAAAAACAAATTTCATATTTAAGGATATTTTAAAATTTGTTATTTAAGTTTAGAATAAGAGTTGTGCGGATGTTCTGAATATTTAGAATAAGTGCTACAAAAAACTACAAAAATTTAGTTTAAATAAGAGGTAAAAACAGTGACACCGATTAAGGATCCCATTATTAATAGCTTTTTTTTATAATAAATATATTTTCAGGTCTTTTAAGTTCATTAAAAAAAATAGTGTTTTTTAAAATAATAAATCATAAAATGAATTATTTATAAAATTATGTCAATTGAATCGCTAATGATTTGACCTTCAATTTGATTGATTCAAACCAAACACTATATCTTGTATTTAATGTCAAAGATATTAATGACCACTTCATTGACTCTTTAAACTTTGGGCTCAACCAAAAAGCCAGGAAATTGTGGCCCTCAAAAGGAAACGAGTTTATTATCCCATTTTTATTACATTTTATGTCGATTACATCGAATCTCAATTAATATTTATTGAAGAAAAATCCGAAAACTTCTAAAAATTCAAATAAATTCTGAAAATCAATTAAATGTCAAACAAATAGAGTTATATATCCTCTCAATAGAAGTATTAGTCAAAAGTTTTTGCATTTCAATGCTGTCCGCACTCTATTTAATGATTTTCTCAAACTTGACTTACAGGTGCACCTGAACTTCCCCTCTCACTATCGGTGCCATAAATTTTTAGGATCCATTGTATGTGATTTCGCCCGGAGTTATAACTCAGTCAAGTGTTACATAATTACACTTTTTTCCCATAAGTCATGACTGAAAGGTATTGTTTAAAAAACAAGGAGTGAAAACATTTTTGTGGTCATGTCTGTAATCAAGTCATAATTGAGTTTCTCTACACTATGTTTTTGGCACAGAATAACATTTCATTCATAAATATTTCAAATGATTTACACTTGAAATCACTTGTGATTGAAACGATTGAATAAAAACATTCCTAAACTCATTGCAAACCGATTGCAATAAACAAATAAAATTCAATTCAAACGAAGAGTTAATTATTTTACAAAAATATTTAACTTTTCGTTCGACTAAATGTTTAAATTTATATAAAACTCAGTTTTAAAATGAATTTTACATAAATTCAAGTCTTTTATGATATTCTGTTTGTCATTAACTAAAAAATATTGATTCAGGTTTTCAAACACATAATTCTGTGCTTTGAATAGTGGTCTGAACACTACTATTCTGAACAAACTGAGTTCAAAAGGGATCACACCGTTAGCCGTATTCAACTCAAAAAAAGTCAAATCCTTATCGGAGAACTAACAGAGAGCACAGACACTGAGCACAGGCACACAGTCTATGAGAGTTCGCTTAGAGTCAGAAGCAAACATCCGTTAGTTTATATCCGTTTATACAATAACTGAAAATAGTTTTATTATTAATCCGAGAACTGAAAACTTTTAGCAAATTATGTATTTTTCAACTTTTTTTAAATTATAATAATTTTATTTGTCATCAAAAGTGTTGATTCAAACAAAATGACTGATAATTATATGATTTTGTTTTAAAAGTTTATTCTTTTATTATTGAAGTTTAATATCGTTTTTCTCAAAAAATGACAAAAGTTTTTCTTTTGAGAAATATGTATATAAACGCAATTATGAGTATCTTTTCGATGTCAAGTGCTGTCACATCAATCTCCGGATGGAAGGGATCGCCACCGAAATTGACTCTTATTTCACATACAATAAACGGCGATTCAATTGATGTGAGCGCTAACTCTAGTCTTCATTTAAAGTGTTCCGGTGAGAGGTCTATGTCCTGGAATATTCCCAACAATAATCAGGTGATTATTGATTATATTTTTCAATATTCATTGATATAATTTGTGTCCAAAAAGGAGGGCTTCACTTCTGTGCCACAAATAAAAAGTTTATGCGATGAAAACAAAATACCGAAATGTACTACAGATGTTGTCATCCAAGAAATCAATTACGGAATGACTGGTAATTATGTCTGTCAATACGACGAACAGACCTCCGGTGAAAACTCTGATTCCATATATATTTTCGTAAACGGTATGAGTTGTATGGGTTGTCATCAATTGTTTTTTCTAATTCTTTTTTTGGCCTAAAATGACAGATCCCTCTGAACTGATAGTTCCCTTTGAAGGCAGTAATGATTTTATGTTTGTGGCTGTAGTCCAGTCACATCCCGCTTACATTCCGTGTAAATCCACTAATTCTAGAGCTAAAGTATCCCTTTGGAAGACATCACCGATTGAAGAAGAAATTGTTCCAAACAATACTCTGGGAATAAGTTTTAATCCGAAGAAAGGCTTTTACTTCGAGTATCCGCGTTGGGATTCAGACAATAGTGTTCTCGACTGTAAAGTAGAGTTCGAAGGAGTGGAACACATCTCACAAATACATATTCATTGGTCGAGTCAGTCATAATTCTATCTTTTTTTTATCAATTTTGTGAATATCTTTTTCTAATTACATTAAAATTAGAGCAGATTTTAGGGCAGAAACCTTGGCATTCAAATTGCAACTAGGAATATGAGTGGGCACATTAGCAAGTATTCAAATAATTTAGCTTTTAAACAAGGTATTGAGTTCATATTAGCTATAAATGGAAAAATAACCGGGATTAAGGAAGCTTAACTTTTACAGTTTCCTATTAATGCAAAAAAAATTGAGATGAAAGTTAATGTATCATGTTATTGTACCATTATTGTACCATTATTGTACCATTATTGTACCATGCTAATGTTCTCATTCCATAAATTATTACAAATTATGAATTACAACGAATTTCTTGAAACTAATTATTTATTTTATAATATTTTATTGAATAGTATTACCGACGGAATTGTTTCCACTGATAGACGACAGTCGAGCGAAGAATGTATTTCTCAACAGAACTTTTACTTTGAGATGTTTCGTCCACATTGACCTAGGTGTTATTATTTATATGAGTTGGGGCGTTCCATACAATAAGGTTTAGTTATTTTATTAAAAGTTTTATAAAATAAATTTTAAATTTTAAAAGAGTGGACGAGCTATTCCTACCGCTCCCGAAACTCACCGTGTTGAATTAAATGGTTACAGTTATGATACGGTATCGACAAACCTAACGGTGACCGGCGCTCAAAAAGAAGACGAAGGCGTTTATTACTGTAATATCACTGATATTAAAGGAACGGTTTATACCACTTCTAAAAAGATCACAGTTTATGGTAAGTCTAAACTGAAACCCACTTAAGAATAAGTTTGAGATTATTTGAGAAAACGGATTACCGCCCGCTTTCGTCAACTTTTCAATGGATATCGACAACAGTAAACCATTGATACTAAATGTCGGAGAAATGGTTCGCTTTGTTGTTGGCGTTGAAGTGTTCCCAGACTTGGATTCCGTTCAGTTATTGTGGTTTAAAAACGACGAATTGATTGAAAAGAAAAACAAACACTACATGACTAATGTGTCGACTCAAAAAACGGAAGGACCACATCATCAGGCATTCCTTACTATTCAAAGCATTGATGTGGAGGATAGCGGCACATATATGCTGGTCGGTTAGCACTCATTTCACTCTTCTTGTAATCGAGTCATATCTCACAGTTAGGAAATACAACAGATATGTCAACAAATATAACGATGCAATTGTTAGTAAAGGGTTCGCCTTCTATTAAAATGGTAAATGTGGTCGACTTCTATGAAGTTGGAAACCACTACGAATTGGAGTGTTTGGCCATCGGTTATCCCAAATCAATAGTTTGGTGGAAATGGTTTCCCTGTCATTCACCAGATAATTGTCAGCCAATTAATAAAGAGTCCGATTGGATTGATGTCAACCATAACTGGAACTCAAGTGTTTTGGCGAACAGCGAACGTCTCATTCATCCCGATATAAGTCAACAATATTTGAATCAAATTAGTCTTGAAGTGATAGCCAACCAAACGGGTGCCTATAAGTGTTACGCCACTAACGACAACAAAACTATAACTCATAAACAGATCTCATTTATTGTGACGGGTATTACAACATTTAATTTAATTGTATTTAATTAATAAAATCTATTCAAAGATGCAATCAATGGCTTCTCAATACTTTCCTCTACTGATGAGCCAACAGTAATGGATGACATTATTCTGAGCTGTAAAGCCAGTGCCTATAACTATACAAACTTGAATTGGATTCAAAAACCTTTAGACGAAAGTTCAGAAAACGGTTATTTTGAGCACAATTTGACGGGTGATCTCAACTAACGTTTGAATTTCACTATAAAAACAAATTATTTTCAAATTTAGATTTAATCGAAAGCTTCACAAAAGATGAATATTCAATAATCTCATCGATTAGACTGAAATCAGTACAAATAAGTGATTCCGGGAATTATGTTTGTGAAGCGATTACCAGAGGAAAGGATAGAGTCAAACATCACATCGATTTCAGACTCGATATCAGAAGTACTTATTTTAAAAACTATTCATTAATAATTGATTTAAATTATTTAATTGATAGACATCTCAGGTCCGCAACTAATTGATTCAAATATGAAGGAAGAAATAATCGAAAAGAATCCTCACACTCAGGTCGAGCTAAAGTGTATGGTTGATGGAAGGCCTAAACCTATGATTACGTGGTTTAGAGATAATAAACCATTTATTGTCGGCGAAAATTCTGGAATCAAATTAGAAGATAGAAATCAAAAACTTATATTTTCGCGAATACTTAGTAAAGATTCCGGTTATTATCAGTGCGAAGCTGTCAATAAAGGGGGTAAAATTAGAAGAGGTGCCAGAATTAAAGTAGACAATCACGACGACATTCCTAACCCTTTGACAACTGAAGAAATTATAGTATTTGTGCTCTTCGTTTTGGTCGGAACTATAATGATATTTATGGCCGTTTATATCGGAAAGAAGATCAGAGAAGAGAGGGTTTGTCTCTAATTAAATGTTTATTAATTTGTAATAATAATCAATAATTAATAATTTATAGAAACAAAAGCGTGAACTCGACTTTTTATCACATAATTTGTTTGAGACAGGACAGTTAGAGATGTTTAACCCAGATATGCCTCTCGACGAACAAATCGAGTTATTGCCATACGATCCCAGATATGAATTTCCTAAAGAAAGATTGAAGTTGGGTAGAACTTTGGGTCAAGGTGCTTTTGGAAGAGTTGTTAAGGCAGAGGCCATTGGTTTAGAAGACGGCGAAACTTCATCTACTGTTGCCGTCAAAATGCTTAAGGGTTTGTCCTTTTCTTATATTCATTTTATATCTAATGAAAGGACTTTTGAATTAATAATTTATTCGTTAATCAATGAAAACCTTAAAAGAGATTTTAATTTAGTTTATCTGAAATTCAGATTTTGTCGATAATTTTATTTATTGATTTGCAATTAATATAAATATTGATTATTATAGAAAGGGCTGACATAAATCAAAGAAAGGCATTGATGGCTGAATTAAAAATTCTAATACATTTGGGACGACATTTAAATATTGTTAATCTTTTGGGTGCCGTCACTAAAAACCTGGTGAAGGGCGAACTACTGGTTATCGTCGAATATTGTAAATATGGGAATCTTCGACATTATTTACTCGCTTATAGGGACTCATTCATCAATCAATTGAATACTGAGACCGGACTCATTGACCCCTCAATCAAAACAATACAAAATAAGAAAAAACTGTCGACGAGTAAACACGAAAGAACTCCTGTCTATGAGAATGTGTTTGCGGCCAACGGTATAGCAAACCCTAATTACACCGATTCCCACATAACGTGTATTAACATTAAGAAAGAGACCGTTCGTTATGCAGACATTTTGCATAACCAACAAAGTAGTGGATATTCTAACGGTTACATCACTTCTGTTAACAGTAATAGTAATAGTAATACAGAAACGGGACAGGACTCCACTTCTGCCAATGGCTCTTCTGGTTATCGACGAGAATACCATAAACGTAATAAAGACAAAGTGGTCACTACTTGTGATCTTCTCTGTTTTGCATTTCAATGCGCGCGAGGAATGCAATACTTGGCTCACAGAAAGGTTTGTCATAATTTCTCAATAAATCTCTTATTTCTAATAAAATGAATGAATTGTATCGACAGCTAATTCATAGGGATTTGGCCGCAAGAAATGTATTACTCGCTGACGACAATATCGTCAAAATTTGTGACTTTGGTTTAGCCAAAGATGTTTACAAATATGATAATTATGTTAAGAAGAATGACGGACCCCTTCCCGTCAAATGGATGGCTATCGAATCCATAAGAGATAAAGTGTTTACTTCTAAGAGTGACGTAAGTATTTAATTTCTTTACAACTCTTATCTATAAGCCATCCCTCCTTTCCACTTAGGTTTGGTCATTTGGTGTCTTATTATACGAATTTTTCACATTAGGGGGTAATCCCTATCCGGGTATTGAAATCGATGAGGAGTTTTATAAAAGACTTAAAGCCGGGTATCGAATGGAAACTCCAGATTTTGCTCCAAAAGAAATGTAAGAATTCTTTTGAAATTCATTTGAATTTTGATTTATTCTCTTAAGCTATGAATTAATGCTTCACTGCTGGAACGCTGAGCCTAAGGATAGGCCCGATTTCATGGAAATTGCGGACATAATCGGAGCACTTTTGGAATCAAACGTTAGACAAGTATCTGATTTAAAATAGTGTTTGAATCGTTACTAAAGTGTATGTCTTATATATGTTAGCATTACTTAGACTTAAACGATCCCTACCAAGAAATGAATGAACAAATACTCAATAATAACGATTATCTCAGAATGTCTTCAATGATGTCTTCCTCTAGAAATGAAGTGAACGGCGATTATCTTAATATGAAGTCTAATGAGAATCAAAGCGAACGTAAATCAGATCCACTCAAACATTACGACAATTTGGGAGTCATTCGTCCCATCGATGGTAACGGAAGAGCACATATCGAACCCATGGAAATCGTGCCTATGATTCAATTGGACTCTTATGGACAAAGATTTGATGCTAAGAATTGGGAACAAACAAATGTCCGCCAAAATCCTAACAGTGATTATCTGACTATGAATTCAAATAATTGTTTAATTGGTGTCAATCAAAGAAGTGCTCAAAACAATTACAATTCTAACTCAACCGAATTATGTCTTCCACCGCCTTATAGTCATGTCGTTTGAATTGTGCCGTATTTTTAACTTATTTTTACTCATTTTTACAAATTTATCGTTATTTTCATTTTTATATCATTCGTTTTAAAGATGTTCTAGTACCATTTTTCAAATATAAATGTATCTCTTTTACAAAACTATTTATTAAATATTTTATTAAATTCACTCAAAAAAACAACAAATTTATATCACAGTTTAATAGGTTTGAGATTTTGAGACTTAAATTTCACCCTTAATAGTTTTATTATTGAAAATAGAAATTTAATATTTATTTAATTCTCTTAAAATTTTAATCACAAAAAAGGGTCAAAATTATAACTTTTTTTCTAAAAAAATTCAAAAATCATCGAAAATATTGATATCGTCGACAGTTTTTATTTGCAAACACTCCACAAATGTGTCATACATTTCATAGTAATTAGAAATTGAATCGTTTGAACTCAAATCACTTAAATTATCAGCTTTTGAGACATTTATTTCGGGATCTTCCGATTCAGTGTCTGATATGATTTCATTTTGAAGTGAAGACATTAAACGATTGTTTTGTTCATCTCTTCTCTCATTCGTTTCGATTGATTCAAATAAGTTAATACTCGAAAGGGTTGGAACGGGAGTCCGAACTACTTTTGTTTTGTTGTCGACACATATCTGATGCACAGAATCTTTGCTTATATCATAATAAAAGACCTGGCTCGTACAATACTTTTGTCTTTCATTAAGTCGACTCATTATTCTATTTTCAAAACATTCGCCTAATTCTTGTGATGAAAACAAAAACAAGAATTAGCAAGATTCATTCTAAAAATTATCCCAAAAAATATTTAAATTGCAAATAATTTTAACAAAACATTGAGTGCTTACCGTTTATTGAAATGTCTTGAGTCGAATGTATCCGTTTTGAGATCCAAAGAATTGAAAAGACAAAAAGTATACTTGCTAATATTAGTAACCCTATCAAAAACCTCCACTCCATTACTTGTACTTTAATAAAGTATTTTATTGAAAACAATTATAAATTTGATAATAATTTAGAATTTCTTTCATTATAATGATCAAATGATCTTGGTAAATAAAAGGATCTTATATTAATTATATCAATATTTATTTCTTAACAAAAATTGTTAAAATTATATTCAAATGTATTTATTTATTGAAAATAATTTAAAAATGAAATGTGAAATGAAGTACACTCTATGTTAAAGTCTATAATATCGGTTCTAAAATAATTTATTTTTTATTTTTGGAAATTTTCAAATAACTCATCGAAACATTAATTATTTAAACTGGTATGGCTTATGGTGACTTTCCTCGAAAAGTGACCAAGAATACCATATGGTGTCCCAAGGTGTCGCTTTTGCGTG
>JAQFZM010003777.1:0-10518 GCA_034695785.1 Galumna obvia
TAGAATTTCTAATGAATAAGTGTTAAAAATTTGATAATAAAATTCCAAATCTAAGGTTCTTAAATTATTATTCCCTTATTAAGAGTTATTCCCCCCTATATTGATAACGACTGTATATTGACCACAGTTTTAGAAATACTTTTAAAATGCCTGATTATCCTTTTAGTTGTACTAGCTTAACTTGATTTCAAAATATATTGATAAAAGCTCGTAAATGTAGTGATTACAAGCTTTGTTTCAAATCTTGTTTATATTTTAAAAATTCTTTTTAAATCTTTTTTAAGATATAAATCTGTAGTTATCTTGTTGAATTTTTAATTAAAATATTTATAAATATTGTTTAAGGGCCAAGCCAAAATCACTATAATTACCAACATTTATTATGAAAGTTACATAAGTTGAATTTGTTGGTTGAAGGATAGATGCAAAATGATAACAAATACAATACCTTATTATAAATAGGATACGATATATTTATTATCACAATTAAGTAAATACTTTTGTACTATAATCTTTATTTCATATCAATAGTTCATATAAACTTTAGTCTTATAGATATTGAACTTTGATTTTTATGAAATTCTCGAAAATACTTAATTGTCTTAAATATAAAAATTAAAATTATTGTTTTATTTATTTATTCTATTATTATTTAAGTCTTAAAATAAGAGACTAAATAGTTTAAATAATAAATGAAATATTTTTAATAAATTATATTTAAGAAAAAAATTATTTTCAAGAATTTCATAAAGATCAAAATTCAATATCTATAAGTATTATTGTACTTAAGTATTTACTTAATTGTGATAATGACTATATTGTACGAGTCTAAAAGATAAAAATACATTTACAATATATTTACGAAATTTTATTTGCCAAATGGTATGGTATAGTTATTATCATAATTAAGTTAATATTCTGTACTATAATACTTAGTTATTGAACTTTGATCTTTATAAAATTCTCGAAAATAATTGATTTTCTTAAATATAAAAATTAAAAATATTGTTTTATTTCTTTATTCTATTATTACTTAAGTTTTAAAATAAAAGACTAAATAATTTTAATAATAAATGGATTTAAAAAAATAATATTTTTAATATTATATTTGAGAAAAAAAAAGAATTTTCGAGAATTTCATAAAGATCAAAGTTCAAATAATGTACTTTTATTTCATTTATTATCTAATATATCTTATTAAATCCAAATACTAGAAATAAACAACCAATTTTATAATTATCAATTTATTTCAAATTAAAGCTTATTTGAAATTTTTAATTAATTTGACAAATTTTTTTAAACAATTTAATATTTTGTTTTATGAATAATAAATATTTTTAAAATTAAAAGAAATATTAACAATTAGAACTACCTTGATAATCTTTTAACACTCCAAGATTATATCTAAGCTTTGCTTAGAATGAAGTGCACTTTTGAGATAATCATATTTTATTAATATAATGTTTAATGAAGAAATTGCTATAATAACTTTAGATATCACATCGAAAACTATAAAATAGATTTTATTATAAAATATAATATTTCATTTGTTAATATTTTTTCATTACATTTGATAAATAAGTATTTTGTTATTAATGGATATTTTTTTATAATCAGAAATATTTTTAAAAGTCATTATTAAATAAATTAATATTTTGGAGTTATTGGTCAACAAAATATATGATAAATATTTATTAAACTTACGTTTCAATTTAATAACAACGTTTTGGACCATTTGCTTTCTTCCATTCACTTATCGAGGTAGTTATTAAATTATTTTTATATTATGAAATCTTTATATTTGCATAAAATATTATATTATATTAAACTAATTCTTTTTAATTTAATTTCGTCTCATTATGATAGACTATCTATGTACCATAATTACTCAATTTAAACCAATGCTTGATTTCTGAAAAATATTTCCCTCAAATCGAGTTATAGCCGATATTATAATTATGAAAAGGGAAAAAACATGGAACATGTTCCAAAACAATTTATCGAATTACATTAAAAATTAAGAAGAAAATAAAAAAGTTGTAAATTTTATCTAAATTAATATAAACTTAATATAAACGCTTTAACTTAGTAATGGACTTTTTAAATTTTGAGCTTGATAAAATGAGCTAGCAAATAGAATATTCATAAATAATGTTGAGAATTTGATATTTGTCGACATTTTTAAAATAAAAATCAATCAAATCATTAAATTTTTTTGTTTACACTTTAATGAAATTATTGATAGCCATTTGTCATTACGCTTGCCTTACTATAAAGATTTGATCATGATACAACTTATAGGATAGGTTAAACTACTAACATATAAAATATTATTAAGGGTTTAATTTTTAAAAAAGCTTGGTAAAAGTAGGTTTTAAATTTAAACGGTGAGGAAACGGTGAAAAAATCCAATAATTAGCTTCAACACTAATGCAGCCACTATATTTTTACGAGGTGAACAGCCGGCTAGCAGTTTTACTACCACTACATATCTTGCTTTAAAAATTATATTTAATCAAATTATTTTCAAATTTAATTTATAATATAATTAATATTATTTAACCTAATATAGATTAAAGTTAATTAAATGTGATCATTTGTCTTATATTTTATTCATCAAATTATTCTAAAATAATTTTTAAATATTTTTTAGCAATGGTTTGTATTCAAAAGTTAAGACATTGTTTCAGAAAATACTTTTTTTCTCTAATTTTAATTTAATCAGCTTTTATAATATTTTTATTTCAAATAATATTGTAAAATAAAAGTCACTAAAGGTCAAATGTCAAATAGTTATTCTTTTGTTTTTATTAACTAATTTATAATAAGGTTGCAGTTCAATTGCCACATGCCTGCTTAAATGTTAACAAGGTTTAATATCATAGTTTTTAAATTAAATTTTAGTTAATTTTGAAAATTTTGAAAAATTCATTTTTATGTTAAATATTTTTAGTTTTCTGAATATATTTTGATAAATAACGTTGAAATATGAATGAATTTAAACATATACTTCATAAAATGGCTTAAAAATGAAGTTTTTTTCTATTTTTAGGCAATTTTTGGTCTTTTTTAAAATACCCCCTGAATTCAGATCAAAATATCTTCCTAATACTCTCCTTAGACCAAAATGTTTGGCCAAGCCTGCATTGACTCTATCAAAATAGTATTTTTTATATAAATTAAAGCCGAATTAATGTGTAACAAATTATCAACTATCAAAAAAATGCCTTCAAATTTTTCCCGACAATTACAAATAGATTTTTTCATAAAAATATTTTTTAATTTGTAATAACCTTGATATTTACATTATATCATATTATATGTCCATTGTAATGAGCAGTGATACGCGTTTCCGTACTTGTAAGGTTGATATAATTTATGACAAAAATTCTGATTTTTTAATATTTAAAACTAAAATATATTCGATATTTAACAATTATTCTTATTTTAAGTACTAAAAAGTTTATAATAAAGAGAAAAAGGGGTTTCAAATTTTTTAAACAACAAAATTTGGATTTTATTCTTTAGCGCTACTAACAATTTCTTCAATTAAAAGCATTATAATTGTCCCCAAATACGTACTATTGTTTATTAATAAAATATTAATGTAATTATTAATAATAATTACAAACATTTTCAATAAAAATTTATTTAATTTCATTTAACTATCTGACATGGCCAAACCTGTCAGTCTCAGGCGGTAAAACCAGTTAGGCGGTGTATTTTGGTCTTAGCTCAAGAAATGGTTTTAGGGGGTAATTTGTAAATGACAAAATATTGCTTAAAAACGTATGAAACATTGTTTTCAAACCGTTACATAATGCATATGACTTCATTTAGTCATATTTTAACTAAATCGATCAAAATTATTTGAAAAAACTAAAATTATTTGACAAAAAATGTATACTAAAAATTTTTAGAAAATAATTCATTCAAATTTTTCACCAAAAACTGTAGTTTTTAACTTTTTATTAAGTTTTATATAAATTTTATGGATGGCCATAGTCAACTTGACAGGGAGTATTGCTATTTTTGCCTACTTTTCTTGCGACAGGGAGGGTACAAGAGGGGGTATTTTCAAATTGGCCTCCTAAGCTAAAATTGGTAGTTTTATAGATATTTATGGGTGTTTTTTGTATTTACGCATTCATTTCACTCTTTTTTTAACGTTTTCTGTCATATTCAAGCGATAAAACTAAGAATTTAAGTCCAAAAGTGATTTTTTCATAAATTGAAAAATCAAAGTAAAAAAATCAACTTTACTGTTAATAAATATACATTAAAAACTGTATATTTTACTCTAATATAAGTTTTTATTATATTTTTTGTCATTTTCCTTATTATTTGCATTCTTTTATTCATTTTTTCCATTAATATTTTCATTTTAACGAACATTTTTCTTCTATTTTCTCGCCGATGCACTGGGGGTTGGGGGTTGGGTATGCCGTCGATCACAGAGTGGTTTTGGTCTAAACCCCCCAGATGGCCATCCCTGATTAATTTTCATAAAATATACAGCTTTTTCTCTCAGTTTTTACTATTTTTCAACAATTTATTTTGGTTTTTGCCAATTTTTTCATTTTTTATCTAGAGGGAGGGATCTGACTTTTTGTTTCAAGTGGGGGTATTTTCCCAAAGTTTCGGTTCTAGGGGACTATTTTGAAATACCCCTCCTAAATATTGGCTTTGTCGGTTATAATAAATAAAGTATTTTTTAATTTCCTGCGAATAATAGATATTTCGAAATTTTTCTAATTTATTATATTTACTTTTGCGCATCTCTGGTATGAGCAAATGAACAAGTTGTAAATAAATTTCAAAATAAAATTTGAAACTGTTTTTCATAAATTAGAAACCTTTTCCCTTAAGGGTATAAAAGACCAATATTTCCTCAATGAAAGAGGATTCCTTTTTCTTTATCAAGATTCTACTATTGATACATTGAGCTCATTTGATTTTTATAGCCTGAGCTAGACGATTAGTGAAGTATCCGTAAAATATACAACAAGTTAATTTTCGATAATATTTGTCAAACTAAAACTTAATTTTCGTAAATATTTTCAAATTTTTTCTAAATTTTTTTCTTTTTTAATATTTTGTTTCAACTTTAATTTAATAATATATGTTATTTTATAGATTAAAATAATTTTAAAAATTTGATTCAAATTTACTACCTATAATTGAAGTTCAAAATAATGGCCATTACGAACTTATTGAAAAAAACTTGACAACAATTTTCGCGCAGCTAAATAACTGCAAAAACTTTGCCCTTATATCTTTAATAGAGTCAAATCAATTCGAAAAAGAAGTGATACTAAACTGTATGATAAATTACTTATTAAGTAATAAGAAAGATATCTGGCCAGAAAGTTGTCATATTTTTAATCATTTCTGGGATGACTATGAGAACAATGAAGTTCCATCAATTAGAATATGGTCCAAACCATATATTTTAAATGGGGACGGCGAAAACTATGCAGTTTTATTGATGGACACAATTAATATATTTGGCAAAACAAATGAATTTTTAAATACAAAGTTAGTTGACGAAATTAATAAAATTTTTCATGATGTATCGTCAACAGTTCTATACATAGAATCTGGGGATTTAATTGTAATATTAATTTAGATGTATAATTTTTTTATCTAACTAATAATTTATATTTATTTTTTAGGCAAATGAATTATCTATTTTCAAAAAGGAAATTGAGAAGTTTGCCAGTTTTGAAACAATTTTTTTAAATGAAGTAATCTACTTAGTCCTTAATTGGGACCAAAATAAAGAATTTGATGGCAAAAACTATTTATTTGGCCCTAAAGCAGGAAAAAATTATTTTAACGAAATTTTAAAAATTGATTTAAACAAGTATCTCTCTCAAACAAATTGCTATTTAATGCCACACATTGAAGTGAATTTAAGTGATAGAAATTTATCATTTGAAAAAAATAATTTTTTATTAGAATTTTCAAAATTTATTAAAACAAAACTATTTAATATTGATGAAATGGAATTTAAAAAATTTGACAATGAAAACAGCAATTTAATTTCAATTCAATTGCTAAATTTATTCAGTGATTCTGTTATACGCATGAATAAAAAAATTGATGCTATGCCTGTTAATGAAAGTATTTATCCAAATTTGAATAAATCATTTAAAAATTTCAAAAATCCTATGAATATTTACGAAGATAGTCCTAGTTCATCAGAATCTATATTAACTTTGGATGAAGAGAATTTAAATAATGATGAACTAAAATCTTTGGAATGGGTTGATATTGATAAGAGTATTTTTCTTTCTAAATCTGAAAATTTGGAATATAAAAATGAAATTTTTAATCTAGAAGGTGATCAAGATAGAAGCCTTGTGCAAAATTATTTTAAGACCACTATCCTTAATTTTGATGACCAAAATTCCAATCAATTCATCTCTGGTGACGAAGAGAAATTTATTACATCTGATACATTGGTTTCAAAATTATCGCAACCTAGTATCTCAAAAGAAAAAATGAAGAATGAAAAACAAATTTATTCAGAAAATTCTAATTCACTGACAATACCTCAAACAGGTGATTCAAATAAACAAACTGATACCAATTTAAATATTATTCAAAATGTTGGTACATCGTCTGATGAAATAAATAGTTTTGATGAAAAGACAAAAATTGAAGATTTATCCAAGGATTTGTTACTTTTCGATGAGAAAAATTCACAAAATTTTGAAAAATCTTATAATTTTAACTTTACTCGTGTACCAGGCGGTATAGTACGAGTTATACAAAATTCTTATGATTTAAGTTATGAAAAATCTACTATTAATCAAATAAAACCTTATAATATTAATAATTATGAAAATAAAATACAATATCCATCACTTGAAAAGATGATTCATTTACCAGAAAATAATTTGATTGAAATGCAAGTATTAAATAAAAAGATAGCTCCAAAGGAAAATCTGACTCAAAATCTATCCAACAATGAAAGTTTACATAATATTGAAATTGAAAAGTTTAAGGTAAGAAACATTTTAATATATTTATTTTATTTAACATGAACTATTTTATAGAATTACTATATATCCGAGTTAGGGTGTTTCATAGATGCGTTCAAATATACATCATTTGAAGAGTTCAATATAAAACATCAATCATTGTTAACTGAAATACAAAATGAATTTAATAAAACGATTAATAATGAACAATATAATCATATGTTGATGGAAATACTTAATATGGAGTATCAGAAACTATTATCAAATGTAGAAGCAAATCAAACAAAAATAGTTGAAGAAGTAATTATAGAGATTTTTAGTATCATTTATCCAATTATGAATCAATTTATTGAAACCAAAGAAATTTTAACAAAATCTAAATTAAACACTCAATTGTCAAACACTAGTTGTAAAGCACTCGAAGATTATGACAAGATAATTTCTAAAAGATACAGTCACGAATATATTATCAAAATTATGGAATCACAATTATTTAATGATGTAAGTACAATCAAATTTTGATAAAACTAATCTTTTGAAAAAAATAAGAATCAAAAAATTAAAACAAATTCATTAATTTATTTTAAAAAGTATTTTAGAATTAAAAAGTCTTATTTTAATTTATTAAGTTGATATCAAATTTTAAAATTTAAACCTTTTATAAATAATGAATTGAGCTTGGTGATGTGATTTTGCATAATATTAAAAGTATAAGTATTTAACTTACATTTAATTACAAAATATATGAATCAAAACGAAAGAATAAGTTCTGTCCCGAAACTGTCCCAAAAAAAGTTTAGATTCATATATTTTGTGATTAACTGTAAGTCAAGTACTTATTCTTTTAATATAACTTTTATAAGTAATTAATTGAGCATTATTTGGTTGAGAAACGAAAGATTATAAATTTGTTAATTTTTCATTTGATATACAATTGTGAACAAAAAACTTATTAAAAGGTTTGAAATATTGGTAAAATAGGTCATGATGTATTTGAAAATAGTTCTAGATCAATACAAAAGCTTGTTCAGTGCATTCATTAAGTATAATGAAATATTTCACACCAGAGCTGAACCTGCATAGCTGGCTATAACTATTAAAATACTTGATGAAATTAAGTAAAAATTTGCAGTCACGCACTATATCTCCCCTGATTTTTTAATATGATATTTAATTTTTTGATATTAATTTTTAGGGTTTCAAAATCTGTAAAATCAAGATTTTCGTATTATTAGTCTGACATACAGTCAAGTCCATAACATCCAGGAATCCTACCTATTTTTCGCATACAGATTTACAATGTTTAAATTCCCAAGTGAATCATATTTGCTGTGATTAATATTTTGGAAATTCTTTAAATTTATATTTAGATAATTTTATCTAGTTTATATTTTATTTTAAAAAATTAATTTATCTTTTATTATATTTGCTTGGTTAAATATTTAGTAAGGCATACAAAATGGTACTTTTTGAAATTTCATAATAATTTTGGATGTTCAAATAAAAATTCCAGAAAGTGACTTTTTCTATTTTAAATTCTACACAATATTCTTTTAAAATAATTAAGATATCTCAACAGACCTAAGAATGACAAGGTTATTTGTGAATTTTTCACTGATTTTTTGCTTAACTTACAAAATTCAACTATTCTCAAAAAATAACATGGTGACTTTCAAACTTTTACATATTTTTAAACTAGATTATGAACTGAATAAATGATAAAAATTTGGCTTTGAAATTCCAACTATAACCATAGATATAAAATGAACCCTAGATAAGGAAAAAATTTATATAAACCTAGATATATAAAAAAAATTAGTTTTTCCTTGTTTTATTTATAATTATTAAATAAATTTCTAAATAAGAAATTTATTAATTAACTTGCTCTTAATCCAAATTTAAATTTATTAAATGAAATTCATATAGAAATATTTTTACTTAATTTGATATATCAAATAAATATTTTATTTGAATAAAATTTTTACCTTTTGTTTATTAATTGACCAAGATATTTGGCAATGAATAATAAAGGTCCGCACCATTTATTCTCTGATATATTATAAATATGTGGATATTTTATTTGCGGATAAATTAACACATCATCTTGTGATATATTAAGAGGATAATCAAGTTTATTGCAATAGTTAACCTTATATCTATTTAAATATGAATTCATTTTTCCCAAAATAAAATTTTGTATTGATTTCTATAAAATTTTGTTTATTTATTTATAAATATTTTAATTTTTTTTAAATTAATAAAAAAATGTTTTATATTTATAACAGTTTGAATAGTTTAATACCAATAGCAACAATGCTAACAAAAATAATTATAAATCAAAACATAGATAAACAATTTTGTTGAAAGGCATGGGTAAATTAAAATCAATTAAATTATGTAATACATTAAATATTAACAAAGTTTATTTGTAGAACTAAATTTATTTTACAGTTAGTACTCGATATAACCAGATGGTTGGTGCCACTAAAATGTTCTAACTTAATTGAGATAATATAAAAAATTAATTCAAAAATGCAAATCAAAAGAATTATTACAATAAGTTTAAATGATATAAAATCTGTTATTTTGATTGATTTTGAGCTCAATAATGAAATGCTTCGAAATGATTGTGTTTTAAATTAGAAAAATTGTCTTTAATTTTAAATATATGGTTTTACAAAAATTTTGGTTAAATCCAAATACAAATTATATTAATTGTACTCAAATTACATTTGGTTATATCGAGGTTCTTGTTATATTTTCTGGTTATATAGAGAATATTTGAAATAACATAGCTGAAAAGAGCAGCCGGTGTATCAATTATACCTGGTTATATCGAGGTTCTGCTTATATCGAGACATGATAAATGGAGGACTAACTGTATTAAACTTTCATAAAAATATATAATAAAATAACATAATTTTTAATTAAGATTCGATAAAATTATTATGAATAAAACTTTTCTTGATTATAAGATTCAAATAGTGTTAACTTTGAACATGTACTAGTAAAGTAAATTAAATATTTAGGTCACAAGTATATTTAAAATTTATTATATATTTTAATCCACAATTTTATTAAATATATATTTTTTTGTTTATGATTCCTTTGTTTGTTGTGTAAATAATGACATTTTTATCAATAAATTATAGTTTTCTCTAAATTAATTAGTTATTCAATTGAATTAAATTATAGAAAAATAATACAATGGTTACCTTTGTTAAACAAAATTAATATTCTCTTATTAAAATATTGAAATAGTAATATCAGTGCATTGAATAAGAACATAAAATTATATAAGATTAGTCTTTAAATATTATACTTACTTTATTTTCATAATATGAAGAAAAATACCCTCGTCACAAACAAAAATATCAAGATTAAATTATACAATTATTAAATTAGTACACCGAACGCTAAGATAATTTATTATAAAATATATTTATATTTTTAATTAATTAATTATACATACATACATACATACATACAAAATGTATTCTCACGAGGTATGAATGAGCAAATGAATACT
>JAQFZM010003778.1:0-10517 GCA_034695785.1 Galumna obvia
GTTACCATAATAAATGTAGGATTCACATAAGTCAATTGAAAGTTTTAAGTTATTGTCACCTAGCATTTTTATAATATACATGTATAAGAATATACAACTTCTAACTATAAGAAACCAGATAATATTTACTAGCACAAGAGCATTTTAAATGTTTACCTTTGTTATATGTTATATATTTATTTAATTGATTAAACTTTTGTAATTAAAAATTTGTTAAAAATCTTTTATTAATAGCAGTAATGGCCATCCGGGGGGGGGGGGTTATAGCCCTAATACCCCCTGTGATCAACGGCATACCCCCCTAAAATTCTGTCATAATTCACAATAAGACTTAAACCGGAGTTAATTTTTTTGTTGAAAAATTTTATTCCCAATAATTTCTTTTAATTTAATGAAATGAATATTAAACTTCTTATCAATTTGAAGTTTTCAATTTAGCAAGTTAATTAAGTTTATTTATGGAAAACATAAAAACATTTTTTCATAGTTTATTTAATAAAACAAATAATGTATTTAAAATAAAATAATATTCTCTTAAAAACTAATCAATATAAACATAATGCTAGATTAAATATAATTAAGTTTACAATTTTAAAAATTAATTAACTTTACTTTCAATATATATGACCAAGCTATATATGAATTAATTATTTACATCATTTGATAACTAATATTTGCAATATTAATGTCAAACTTATTAATTAATCTTGTTAAATATTAAATAGAGTTTCATTTTTTGTTTGTTTTGTACTAGCAAAGTTTAATAAGATATTTGCATAAATTTAATAAAATAAATTGCTGTAATATTAAAGGGAAATTACCTAGACAATCAAAAAACTTTGAGCCTCGGTTTAATTATTCCTAAACAATTCATGCTAGATTGATTTTGTAAAAAGTATATGAAAGTTATATATTTCTAGTTTTTTTTATTAATGATAACATTAATGTCACGTGAATATTTTGTTAAAAGCTTGGAGCATTTGCAAAGGTTATAAATTATATAACTTATAATCCCAGAAAAGTTTTGAGAGGGTATTAAAGATATTGTTATAAATATGACGAAAAGTTGCAGTTTAATACAGCACCAAGTTAATTTAAATCAGTTAAGAAATTAAACAATTAAAAAGTTATAACAAAATTATATTTCATTAGATTAGTATTAATTTGATCTCTTATTTCAGTTCTGAAGAGTCAAAAGTAAATTTAAATGAAATAAATTTAAACAAAAAAGTATTTATACAATTAAAAGAAAAAAATTTAAATTTCATAATTTATTTACATTTCATTTGACATTTAAAACAAAATTAAAAACATTTGAAAACTTTCAATGTTTACATTAAATATTAATTAAAATACAATTTAAATAAAAAAGGGTTTAAAATTTATTGAATTTATGATCGATATTAATGAACATAAAAAACGGAAACAATTCGTCGTTAGAAACGGAAACAATTGTAAAATAGAGATATTTCTAGAATTCACGAATTATTACACTTAATTAGTTTTGTCTGCCATCTATCGTCAAAAAATATAAGCTATTTTGCATAAAAATATAAAATCCTCTTCCTGGCCATACCGAAAGGCTATCAGTTACCGAAAGGATGGACAACACTGTACTTAACAGTGTTTCCTTCCGGCACTTAATAGCGCGATGTATGGGGTGGGTCAGCAATTGCCATCCCACAAAGACCTAACAAGGTGTCGTAGCCTGGATGAAGTTTTAACAATGACTAGGGCTGTCATCTTGGGCAGGTCTCCACTTCACCCCACCTCAGGCTATTCTTCAAAAGAGTTAAAAGTTATACCTCTCATTTCTTTATATATCATTCAATGATCAATAATTCAATAATTACAGTCTATAACTCAATATATAAATAGTATTAAAATAAAAATGTCATATCATTTACTTTGAATATATGCATATCAAAGACTATGAGATTTAAAGTTGCAGTTATTAAGTATTAAAATCAAAGAATTATATTTACTTCGAAAATCAAATAAAATTTCATTATTTTTTGTTTAAAACATTATCCAAATTAAATCAAAAGTTGTCCACAAATACTAATTACTTATAACTTAAATTACTTTTAAATTTATTAATAAAAATAATCAAAATATTTAAAAACTTTAGCGATATTTTAACGTTAATTTCAAATCAATAGCTTAGTTAGTAAAGAGAGTGTATCAACAAAAATGAATAAAGTTTTAGGCGTTCATTTGTCACTTTTTTGTTATATTTGTTTCGTTTAATTTAATCATCTAATTGTGAATTTAAGTAATTATTTTTTTTGTTATCTAATTTAAATTTAATTCAAATGAAACCCTTAATAGTGATTCGATTCTGTTCTTTGCGTCGTCTCTATTATTAGTTTTTAGTGAATTTAAAAGATAAGTATTTTCTTTGAAATTCAAAACTCAATGTTTATATTGAATCATAAATAAGTCGTGAATTCATACAATTCTTGAAAAAGTGTTAAATTAACTTAAAAAATGTCAAATAATTATTTTGGTTTAAAACATACGACTTTGATCTGGTTATCGGTTATCGAAATCATTTTTACAATAGTAATGTCCGTTTACCAAGTTAATAATGCATCTAGTGAATGGTCAAATGAACAATATATGGTGAGTTTCAAATAAACAATAATTGATAAAGTTTGACCTTGTTCATTTAGAAATTGAAAACAGCAATAATTGTTTACTGTATATACGATGTCGTTATCATTGTCCTTGGTCTTTTTGGTGTCTTAAAAATGAATTTTTGCCTGGTCTTGATATCAGCAATTTTAATGTTCTTGGCAACTTTGGCTGCTATAATCGGAGCAATTAAAATTGGTGGATTGTACTGGGTCAATCTAATTTTGGATTTGTTTCTATTAATTTTGTCTAGTTTATTTGCATATGACTTGAGGCAACTTCAAGAATACTAATATTTGAATGATCTAGTTCAGGCTTGTCCAAATGATAATTTCCATTATTATTTTGAACTTTCCTTGATACTCTGTATAATTTGTTATTTTATAAACGAATATTAAACTTGAACAAGGCTGATCTAGGTAAATTTTCTAATTATTTATATTGTTTTTGACCAAATTGATGTAAAATGTACTTGCTCTTATTTTCTAATTATTTAAATTTTTAATAAATTAATCTTTTTATATAAATCTGAAATTTTTATTTTTTTAATTTATTTATATTTTAATCATTTGTTATTCAAGTTTTGAAACGCTTTAATAAATTCTTCATAAATGAGTTATTTTTAAATTTGTGTTTTCATTGGTTTACATCTTCTCAGAGGTATTCCGTCATAAATTTATTTATTGAAACTATTCTTAGATTTAAAGTGACTCTAAATGTCGAGAATCCAAATAACTGTAGACTCAAATCCTTTAATCAGAAAACTTTGTCGAAACGAGTCATTAGAAAAAGAAAATAATGTCGACAAAACTGTAAACTTTTTCGTATTATTTATAAAAGAAAAGTAGAATAAGTGAAACCTTTTAACACATATTTTGTCAAAAAGTTTTGTGAAAAGTAATTAAAAAAGTAATTTATTATCTGAACTAATAATCTATGAATGACTAAAAATATAGTGTAATTCACATAATTCTATAAATTCTATAACTTGAGGTCCAGAATTGGAAATCACTGATAATAATTAAATTAATAAAACTTAATAATTATAATTAAATTAATAAAACTTTAGGATTATTTGGTTTAAATGCGTTCCTAATATATAAAAAACAATAAAACAAATCAAAGTTAACCCATAAATCAATTGCTATTCTTAATACAAACTCAGTAAAAGAAGCTAGTTCACTCTTTTAACAGTTAAATCAATTGGAAGGTTATTCTGTTAAAAATAGATCTTGTAATGACCATGCGCAAGTTTTATTACACTAAATGTTCAAAAGAAAGGTCTCATAACTATCTTTCATTTTAAGACATTCCTTACTAGAAACTTGGTCAATTGTATGAGCAATCATATGTGAGTGAGTAAAATTTAAAAATGACAAATAAATGGTTTGAGATAAAACAAAAGAGCGTGATCATTTTGTCATTTATTGAGATTGCATTCACTTTATCCATGTCAATCTATGAGTTATTTATAATTTCTCAAACAAGTGCTGACTTTGATAAAAGTACCTTGGTAAATAACCTTATTAATGAAATCAATTAAAACACTTTTTCCTTAACCTTTTCCTTCTAGAAATTCATAAAAGGATTAATTATATTCTTTGCTTTACTTTCTATTGTCTTCGCTTTTATGGGACTCTTCGGTGGACTCAAATTAAATTATTGTCTTATGTTTTCTTCGGCCATATTTATGTGTTTCTCATCGATGGGTTCGGCCTCATTAGCACATAATCTAGGTGGATTGTATTGGGTTCACCTTATTCTTGATCTTACATTGTTTACTTTATATGTCTTATTTACATACGACCTTGCTAAGTTATATACTTGAATATTTTATCTATGTACACATTTTATCCATGCTAAATTTAACAAATAATAATAGAAGGGCTTTTATTAAAATTTATTTATACAATTGTAAAGTAATTCTCTTATAATATAAGATAAATATTTAAAAATTGTTTAAACATTTAAAGAGTAAAAAGATTTTCGATTTCTATTTCTAAAATTTTTTTTTAATTATTTTAAACTCAAACACAAATATTTAAGTCAAATGTTTTTAATAATTTTTGTGAAACATATATTTAAAGTTTCATTTATTAAATAAAATAAATAATATCAAATTATCGCAAAAATTTATTTTACAGTTTTTAAGAAAAAAACAAATTTTAAATATAATATTTTAGAGTTCAGTTGTTTGTCGGGGTTTAAGAATTGGTTTATTTATATAAAGGGAAGGAACGGAAGGGTTATCCAAATCTGTTGACAAATATCTATTCATATTTTGGTGGCGTTCTTTTGATTTTGTTGAGTGAGCTTGTTCACTTTTCATTTTATGGGTGTCCACTTCATTTTCTTTGTTTGATGAACTTTCTGTGAATGTAAAATCAACTTGCTCCTTTAGCAGCTCGAATTTGAATATTCTGATCTGTTTGGCATATTTTGCCGAATAAATTATGACCAAGATAGAAAGCACTATAATACTCCAAAGTAAACTTGCCATTTTCCCATAATTGTCGTTGTCGTGATATTTTACATGAGCAAATATCGCTAGAACAAGAAATAGACTAGCTATAATTGCCATCAGTATTGAATATGCGATGACCAAGCAAAAGTTTTCTTTAAAAGTGCTGAAGATACCGAGTACCTGGGTCATTATAAGGATAGAACCCAGACCAAAAATTAGCAGAACTTGAACTGGTTTTGCCTATAAATTTGAATTACAAAAATTGATCATGCTAGATTAAACATACCCCAATGGAACTCATTAGATGATTTACTGCTTGGTTATTTTGAAGATCGAACAAGATCATCATCACAATAAATGTAATGAAACCAATTAATAATAGAATATTAAAAGTGAATGAAAGATATTTTCGGTATAAAAACTTTTTGTTTCGTCTGACTCTTCGATCCGCCATTTTTTGGGCAAAATTTCTAATTATTTAAACTCTAATAAACCCAAAAACGTATTGAAATACTTCTATTAGTGAATCATGACTTATCAAAAATACCTTGATAAGATTGTGTTAAAAAAAAACAATACTATTATTGTTTTAAATTAATTAAAACAATTAATTAATTATTTGTTTAATACAATAATAATAGAATTATTGAATGACATTAACTTTAATGAAAGTATTTTTTGTGTAAAGAATAAGTTAACCGAAGAAAGAAAACCAAATATATCTATAAAATATAAAATGTATATATTTATAGATTAATATATTGTTTGTGGAAAAAATTATTCTTAAAATAATGGAAAGTTATGTTCAAAAAAGGGTCAATAATTTTATGATACTATAATACAAAACAATAAATGAAATATCGATAAAACAATTAAATATTTTTTCCGGTGAAATATGTATTTAAACCCTAATCAGAGTTCTAATAATCATCTGATTTTATATTTAACTGACAAAGTTACCATGGTAATTGTAAAAATAAGGTTTATTTGACAAAGATGATAAGCATGGTTCATATAATATTTTCAATTAATTTTATTTTCCAAAAATTAATAGTATTTATAATTAATTTATTTTTGAAAATTTAAACGAATTAACGTAAAAAGAGTTCATTTTATGTTATAATAAAAAATATCTTGTTCATTCTATAAATGCAAATTATGTAATTGATAAAGTGTAAAAGATTGTTTAATTGATCATGAGCATGGTGGTGCAGTGGGCCGACAGTCTAAGCAATTATGTTGTGTGCAGATAGTTAGAGGAGGAAGCACTAAACCAGTACAGTTACTAGAACCATCTACTTGGTAAGTTTTTGCCATGGCTAATGACTCAGTATAACTTGGTGGCGGGTGATAAGGAGGGGGTGGCGGCGATGCAAGACTACTGAAGTAGATCTGTGGTATGGCTCTGGTTCTTGGATGAGTGGTTCGATTAGTTGAGGGAACCGTTATATGAGAGGTATTGACTCCATGTCTTATTTTTCTGAGATCTGCTGCCAAAATGTAGGCCAGAATACAAATAACAATATTTAAGTAGAGAAAGAGCCAACTAATCAGTGATCGAATCAGAGCCCAAATAGTAATCCAGGTCTCGACTGTCATCAGCACACCATAGAAAAAACATCGACAATAGTTTTCACTACAAATGCCGTATAAACCCAATACTTGTGTCATAAATGAGAAGAAAGAAAGGGATATAATAATAACCATTCCTTTCTGTGATAAGTAAAATTAGCATGATCAAATAATTAATATTCTTACTTTTTGGTAAAATCCATTAATGACTCCATCAAATGTATGGCTGTCCTGATTGTATGCAATTGCTATTGAAATAAAATAGAACAAGCTAATTCCCAATTTGATGGCTGAATGAAAAAAGAGAGACCACTTTATAAAAGAAAACTTTACTCCTCTTTGATTATGCATTTGATCTTGGTTCAAATTGAGCCTTAATAATAGTATGACACTGACAATGACAACAAAATTTTTCTAATCAAGAATTTATTCTCTCATTTGAGGCATTAATCAATGTTTTGAATACATATTTAATATTAAAACAGACTTTTCAGTGATATTTCCAAAAATTGATTTTATCCTGAAATGACATTTACCTTAAAATGTTAATCAAAGGGACAGTACTATTCTGTGCTTTTCTCCGTTCAATTATGTGTATAAACGATATATTCAATACCACTTTTTAAATAAAATTGACTTGTTAAATTTAAAAGACACAATATTACATTAAATAAGCAAGAACAATTGGGTATAAACATGTTTAGGTGCAAAATTAACTTTACTTAATATTTAAAAATATTGTTAAAACAATCAAATAAATTGAGCTTGTCCACTTTTAAACTGCTTTAAAAAGACCTATGTAATTAGAGGTGCCGTGATTTTTCTTATCATTTTGATCTAGGTCACTGAAATCATTCAAACCAGTAGTCAAGTCTAGGATATCGGGCTGTCCTCTAAAAATAAAGGCGTCTTTTGCTAACATATATTCATTTGGGGTTATAATCAAATCACAGGTAAATATAACCCAAAACCAGTGGTATTGAAGTGACGCGAATACCATTCCGAGAGTGGCCGCAGTCATGACCAGTGCTGTGAAGCCCACAAAAAAATAGTGCGAACGGAGCACACTATAGATAACCATCAAATTGGCCACAATATTGTATGCCGCGATACCTACTGCTATCATTAATGCCAGTGTCTAAATTAGCAAGAACATTTATGATTTAATCAAAAATGCAAATATAAATGGCCTTGCTTACTTTTGGACCGTTTACTTCAAATATATATTTATATGAAAGTACCGCATATACTATCATAAATAGTAGAAAAGCAATGGACATAATTGCAAAGGGCATAACTATTGCCCTCCGGATCATAAATGCCCTCTCCTTTGGGTCGATTACAATTTCCTCTTCTTCTTCTTCTTCTTCTACTACTTCTTTGTCTTTTTCCATTTTGAGAATGAGCAAGCACAAATTTGAATCACATTAAATATCATTCAACAAATATTTATGTTTGACTCAAATGATGAACAGAATAAGTGATGTTTTTCTTCTATGATTTTCTCACTTTTTAAGTCTCGCCATTTTGAATAAAAGCAAGGTACATTCAAAATAGAATATGAATATATTTAAATTATTTAATCGATAAATATATCCACGTTTTAATTATACTTGTATAATAATTTTTTACAGAATATAATATTCGAGTAAAAATTATTTTTATATTTACCATGATTACTAAGCGCATACTCAACAAGAACATTTTGGATTTACCCTTATATTTGTTATAATTAATGTTATTTATATTTTTTATAAAACAGTAATTTTTAATCAAAATTTTTTTTAATTTAATCACAACTTTTGTTGATCGCAATTCAATATTTGTTGAATAAATTATAAAAAATTGTGTTAAAAAATTACTGTTTTATCAAAAATATTATGAATCAACTTTGTGTTGACAAAACCTTAAGCCTTAAGACTTAAGGCTTAAATTAATGTAATTTAGTTTTAATTAATTAGAAAAAAATACAAGATTAATTTTGACAAATTTTATTTTAATAGTTAACAAACAATAATAATAATCTAGTAATGTTTTGATTTAAGTTTAATCATTTATTTTGGATAGTTCAAATTAAAGGATGAAATCAGATGGAAACAGATCTTTATAGAAAGGATACAAAACTTATAAAATTAGAGAAGTTTTCATATTTTCAGAAAATGGATTTTATTAATAATAATTAAGAAAAAGAAATTTTGAATACTATTAGTTTAGAATACTTTAGTATTAAATTATAATTAATATAAAGATATTGTGTGAAAGTACAGAAAAAGCTCTTTATAGCAAACATCCGAAATATCAACATTTTTGTTCAGTGTATAGAATGTATTGGACTTACTATTGTAGAGTTCTTTTCTAATGAATTTATCCCAAATTGCCAAGGTATAAATTTGATTTAAGGAAAATGTTCGGGATAAATAGTTCAAAATATAGAGCTTTCATTGTATTGACAGATATTAAGATAAACTTTTAAAATAAAGTGAAAAATAGTTATCAGTAAAATTGAATCATTGAAATAATTAGTGAGTGGACCTGATATTAATTATCAGATTTCATTGTTTAAGTTATTTCCACTTTAGTTGTGGTACTTTCAGGCATTTTTATGACCTCTATTTCTGTCGGATACTTAACTTTTCTCAAATACTTTAAGAGATCAAAAGAAAAGACAGTAATGAGAGTATTGAAGGCAAAAACACTCCAATATTTGGCAAACATTATACCCGACGCTATACTACATAATGACATAAATATCATAAAAATAGCACTGATTTGAGTTATCCAGTAATGTTCGAACAACAATCCTAAGAAATCCCCGAATATTAAGGCCAAATTTGCAACACTGAATGACAGGACTAATATCTTGTTTGACTGCAATATATAATCATTTATTATAAGTTTAAATGTTTTAATGAATATTTGAGTAAAAGTATTAAAATACTAAATAAATTTGAGAATTTTTTAATAATAATTGTAATTGTATTTAGAGAATTAGAGAACAAAATAAGTGAAGTCCTAGAATATTATTCTAGGTTAGATTATTTGCAAGAATATAAAGAAAATATTTGTTATGCTTACCCTCATTTTATTGTCTCCTTTGGTGTCCTCATCTAGATTTTGATAATCTAGCATGGTGAAAGTAACGGTAAGGCCTATATTTGCAAAAATGGCTAATATAACGAACCATTTTTGAAATTTAAACACTTCTTTGGGGTCGTCTTTTCTTTCGGCCATTTTTAAAGAGTTTTCAATTGGATAATAATTTAAATTTAGTGTTATTTACAGCCTTTATATTATCATGATGAATTTATATAAATTGAGTTTTCTCTTCCTTCTAAACATTAGCGTTAAGTATTTTTTTACCCTGTTAAAAATCAATACTTCTGCAAAGTCGTACAACAACTCTATAATACCTAAATGACACTGATGATATAATTGAAAATTTAATTATTCATTTTACTATTTGAAATTAAGTAAAAATTTTAATAAAGTAAAATATTAACTGGTTCTATTAAAGCAATAAATATGGATATTTTATTATTGATCAAGGTAGTTTTATATTGCAAGAGTAAGTATTTTATTCGCTGATTTCAAAAATATGTTTCTTAAAGTACTTATTATTTTAAAAATAGTAATGAATTTTAGATAACTTTTAAACTTTTATTCATAATTTGTTGTTTAAAATAAACATTAAATTAATTTTCGGTTCATTTTGTGGTCAGACTGTCTTCAATTGTTGGCTCAACTCTTCCTTTATTCTAAAAATCAATAAATACAGTAGAATCTCTCAGTTGTGCATCTCTGTACTGTGTATATCTCCTTGGTGTGTATGCCTAATGATAGTTTG
>JAQFZM010003779.1:0-10516 GCA_034695785.1 Galumna obvia
TTAAGATAAGTTCGCATATATTTCTCTAATGTCTGAATCCAATTGCTTTCAATTCAATTTCAAATTTTAAATAAATACATTTTTTGACAAATATTTGGCACTAATTTTATTAATTAAGAAAAAAACGGTTTGAAATTCAATTTCAAATTAATAATAATTTAAACATTTTATAAGAAATTTTAACGTAAACTTCATTTCAAATATTAATTTGAATTTAAATAAGTTTTTTAAAGACAATTCTGTTCTTAAGATGTCTTTGAATGAATTGATGTCTTATCATATAATTTGTGCTTTCAATGTATGTCTACTCGTTATCGGACTAATTCTTCATCGAATGTTTCCGACAGAAGATTATTATTGGGACAAAATGTACGACAAATGCAACAAATCTTCGACCAAATATTGTTATGTCATTCGCTTTATTTTCGGTAAATTTAAAGAGACTTTTGATTTGAAGAACACCACAATTACTATCGATGTGTTGGACTCTGACGAAGTAATGGTTGCTCTAAAGATATCGCCGAAACAGATATTTCCCTAAAGAGAATAGTGGTCACACATTCAATCATCAGATATACTGGGACTTTGCAACTGGACTTTCGTTCTTTTTTTTAATGTTATGTATGGCCTTATTTTCAATAGTGGCAAAACTCATGAGTTTTTGTACAGAACCCGTCCAACCAATGGTTGACACACCCAATGACGCCACCACTCGAAGCACTCCATCGGATACAGACACTGATGTCTACAATACAATGGTTAAAAGCAATGCAAAAGTCAAGTCTATATCGCAATACACGGGTGTAATGAAAGCACAGCAAATGTCGACGACAACCCCTTCAGTGGCCACCAATGCGTCTTCAAAAGCAAAGGAATCTGAGAGATCTCAAGACGACCAGGATATGGGTATGGGGTATTACAATCAACTAATGAAACAGCATGGTAAAGTCAAATCTGTCTCACAATACAAAGGCGTCGGAAAGTAATCAACTGATCCCTACTTTTCTCGACATTTCATTATTTTTCAAATTCTATTATTTGTTTCGATTATTAAATACTTTTTCATATTTTTATTTAAAACATCAATAAAATATTTTTGTCAACAAATTTAATGTTTAAGGATTTTGTGAGGATCTGAGCGGTTGTCTTAAGCTATCGCTCGAATATTTAGGTTTTGAAGTGAATGCAAAACTGGTTTTGGGTCCGATATCGACGATATCTTTTGGACTAAAATCAAAATTTCATTAAAAAATCAAATGATTTGAAAATAAGACTCACTTCTGACCAAACTTTTTAACAATTATTAGAAAAGTGAGCCAAAGGAGAAGACAAATGACCCCGACTACTATATAAGCGTATCCAAGAAAGCTATTTTTTCCGCCCAACCACGAGGTGTTACTGATATAAATATATTTGTCTGCTTTCCATTTATTGCTTTTTATTGGAAAGTCTGAAACCAATTATAATAAGATTTCATTATTTTTAAATAATTAAAAATCATTTGATTGAACTGACTGTAAGTTATTTCAAGAGTATAAGTGCCCTTGGGTAAACTAGTTCTCCACAGAATATTTTGATCATGGTCAATACGGCCCCAAAGTTTTCTAAATGTGGGCAGAGCTGCCGTTCGCATCCAAATCATTAAATGTTCGTTTTGGTAACCATTATTATAGTCATTATAGGGATCCAAATCAAACACTGATTTCTGCCAAAATGGAGGCTTTGCGTAATTACTGTATTTATCTTCGGAAGGGTTTTTGTATTTAATATATTTGTCTGTCGGCCACGCGATGTCTGTTTCCACTAAATTGATTCGATACGAGTTTTTCTCATTTTTTGTTTTGTTTCCGTAATATAACTTAAAAGTGTCGTTGAAAAATGAATTAGCGATTGCACCGCACGGAGCGATTTGTCGCCCGTCCGTCGACTTATCAAAAGGTATGCAGTCTTTTGAAAGTATTTCTTCTATTTTTCCTTCGAGTTGTTTGTCGTCACGAGATCTCACATATCGTCTGTGGTTTTGATAAAAACCGGACAAACCGTAATAGAAAAAGACGGGCGCATCAAAATCTTGATCTAGGTTAAATACATGACGACAGGTACAATTTGTTATCGAAGTTCTTCGGGACAATAAATCAGAACAACTTCTTTTTCTACTACTATAAAGTGGTTCGCAATCCGTGTATTCAAAAGAATATTCTTTGACCTCAAAATAATTAAAATTATAGTAATTATAGAATACTTTAAAATTGTATTCAGATTTACATAATTTGATGAAATAAGAAGTCCGACACCGATGGGCACTAACGCCACCCCTAACAGAAAAAATGCGGGCAATACTGTATCCGAAGTAAGAATTGGCTGAAAAAGTTTATAAATTATTTATGAAATTCTAAGTGTATTGTAATAAACCTGCCATGCTGGAAGTTTTTGTTGTTTCCAAAGAGCACCTAGATGATACAATCACCAATTTACATTATGTAATAATAAGTGTTTAGAAAAGTGTTAAATAGATTTATTCGAATATTTAATAACAAAATTAATTAAAAACTAATTAATAGAATTATTGGATTAATTAAGGTTTAAGAAATATTTATTAAAATTTTCTCAAAACTATTCAATAGTTTTTCACTTAAAAATAAACGAAAGTTTCAAATAATTAAAGATTTGATAATTAAAATGAAAGTTGACTTTCACTCACTCGAAGGTCTATTTGGATGATCGATATCTTCAGTTTTACTCTCTTTTGATTCTAAGGAATCGCTAAAAGTAAAGGAAATACTATTGACTTTTGGGTCAAGAATTTCAACGGATGGCTCTTCTTGAAGATCATCACCAGAAGTGGTCGCTTTATAATTGACTTCAGCCATATTTTGATAGATTGCATATAAATCTCACAATTTTTATATCAAATTGTCTTAATTTAAACATTTGTTGACAAACACTTATCAGAGAAGTGGGTCAACGGTTAATACCTCAGATAAGACCAGAATCCTAGCAATGACTTCAAAGATACGATTCATTAATGATATCAAATAAATAAAATTATATTTTATTACTTCATTTAACTATTATTTGTTGACTAAAACTATTGAATGCTTTTAAACTCTTTAATAATAGGAAAAAACAAAATATACTCAAGACAAAAGTTAACAAGCTCAAAGAATTTTCAGTTAAACTTCAGTAATTTTATGCAACTTGCAACTTGCTATATGTGAACAACTTTTAATTAACTATAAACTGATAATGAAAGCACCTTGCTTTGTTTTTCCATATTTCGATCATTTTTTCTACAATTAATTGCATTTATAAACGAAAAAGTATTAAATTTCAGTACAAATAAGAAAAAATAAATTGAGTCAAACGGAAAGCAATAAAAGGAATTTTTATAAATAAAGTATTAACACGAATATAACAAAAAGACAATATTTTGATAAAATAATTTTTTATTAATCGATACAATTATAGATTAACACGAATTCAAACGATTTTCGGTCAAAATTATAAAATATATTATTTAAAAAATTAATGCATTATTTATGAGCAAAAAATAATGATTTTTTTGTTAATAATGTTATGAAAATAATTTAAATTCTGTTTCTTTAGATTCAAAAGTTTTGTTTCAAATGACTAGTCTTTCAGAAAAGATTAAACCTAAATTCAATTTATTGCTCGATAACTTATCTTAACATTTAAATACTTAGCAAAATATTTAAAAGAATAAATTAATCGTTTTTTTCAGTAGCACTGGGAAAGTGTATTACACATAACTGTTTGCCGTAATCGCAAATAACGGCCCGACTCTGTGACGAAACCTTAAGATTTCTAATATAGTTTTGTTTATCGCAATTTGTGTCTAAGGCTACGATTCGAAGAGCACTGGCCTCAGATATGTCCCATAAAACCAAATGATCCTCTCTTGCGGTCACCAAAACATTAGGAGTGAGTAAAAGCATTTCTTTACAAATGCTGTGATGCTATCAATTCAAACAAATAATTCATTTAAATTCAATAATTAATTCGAAATAGACTTACATTTTGTATGCTATGAACCAAATGACCTGAAATTAGAGCAAACATTCAAATTATAAATTTATTTAATTTAATTCAATTAATTACCGGAGTATTTATCCCAAATACAGATCTTATTATCTGTTCCCGAACTTATGAAATATAATGGAGTAGCGATTAATGCGGTAACAGAAGCGTCCATATGTGCCTCCAGACTGAAAACACAGGTTCCTGTGTTGATGTCCCAAACACAGAGCTGTCCCACTTGACAACCACTTATAGCAGATGAGGGCGAATACTATTCAATATAACAATTAATTACCAAAAGTTATAAATAATTAAATAATTGATTACTTGGTCGACATGAATGCTTGTGATTCCTCCGCAGTGGCCGTGAAGTGTGAATACACAATTGCCAGTGTCTGTCCGGTACACTTTCAAAAGATGGTCTAAACCACCCGTTATTATATGAGATGATTCCATTTGGAGAACAGTTATGGGCTGTAAGTGAGCCCTAACAGAATGTAACAGATTATATCTAATGACCTGTCCTTTGGACGGGTGCGGCGATGACTGAGATGTCGATGAAATGCTTACACTAAAGCCATTAATAACTTCTAATTTGAAGATCTCAAGAGTTCCGTTAAGTCGAGCGACAATGAGTCGAGATGTGGTCGCTTTAAGGGCAGTGACTCCACTTTTATTGTCCTCATAGCAGAAACAGAGGTCACCATTGAGGGCATCCCATACTTCTATTCTTCCACTACGACAACCGACTATAACTAGTTTTCCAAATATTTCTGAGCACCAGATCGGCTCATATGGAAGATTTGACTCTATTTTATGATTTACTATAAATTCATTCGATGAAACCTCTTCTGAATTGACCGCTGCGTTCAGAACGAGTTCAGATAAAATGTTATGCGAAGAACGATTGCTTTGATGTGAAGATACAAATGCAGAGAAGTTATAGCCTTCATTACTATTAGTCCGATCTAATGAACACTTGAATGAAGGGGTTTCACTAATTTGAATCGAATTTGATTTTGAAGTCATTTCACAAAAACTTATATTTTCTGTCAAAAAATCATTAGAATTTCCGGGAGAAGAGCCATACGTCGAGTCAGAGGAAAAGCTGCCGCTCTGTTTGTGAGAGGGTTGGAACTGTTTTTTCTCGGAAATAGAATCAATGGTCCAGCGCTGTATCAGTGTATGACATTCTCCCGATAATACGTCCCATATTCTTATATCACTGTCCATACAAACGGATACAACAAACGGTGTGTCGCTATTCGATGATAAAAGATTTAGTTCTTGTTTGTGGTCCTGAAGTCGAATTGGATTTGTTTCAAAGTCGAGATAATCATAAATCGATGAATTCTTTTTATTTGACTGACTTTTACCAAACTTTAAAGTCTGAGACCATGAGTCGCGCCATTCGGCATAGTTTCGAGTACACATACATTTGTACATCAATACGAAAATATAAATTATGAATATAATACTCGGAACCGATAGCGCAACCGTTATGAATATCTCTCCAGATGTCCACTGAAGAGGAATCTGTGGGTAAGTGTCATATAATCCATTAAAGTCGTCTCTGTCGTCGTTTGGATCAATTGGTTGTAAACCGGGTGAAGACAAAAATTGCCGAAATATTTGGGGATCGCTTTCAGAAGGATTTCGTGACTGAATGGCGACTTCGGGTTCGATGGGAATCGAGAGAAGGATTGGCGGCAAAATTGTTATGTATTTTCCGGACAATGAAATGTTGTAATAATTGAAAAGTGCTGACCAGTGTTGCGGTGATAATGTTTTCCATAGATTAGGGTTATGATGAAACAAACGGTGGGTTTGGGTTATAAATGTCTGATTGAAAACATATTCGGCTTCTTTTGTGGTTTGGGTCGTCGGTTGTGATGAACTTTTCAGTCTTTGGTTTTGAGTATTTTTAATTGTTATATCACTGCTTTTGGTTATTGAGGGCTCAAAAACGTTATGATTTGAATGACGTGAATCAGAACCCAAGTGTTCGATAACACCAAAGTTGTAAACCAAAAGTGAAATCCAAACAATTAAGACAACCATAAGAGCTCTTTGGACTAATCGGGTTTGAGCCACAAAATAGACAACTCGTAATCTTTTAGGCATTTTGATCTGAGTTGGTTTTGCCGGACGAGCGAATACGTTCTGAGGATACGTCCGATTCCCAAATGATATAACACTAAATTGATATTTAAGTCAAATTTTAATAAATTAAAAACGGTTATGAATAGTACCCATTAACATCTGCCGAAGAGTTATGTCGGCTGTGACCAGGTTTAATGTGACCATTGGACTGTCCCTTTCCATTCAACTGTAATTGTATTACAATTTAAAATAAATCAAAATTTTAATCAAATATATCTAAATTTATAAATAAATTATTATAAAATAAAAAGAGAGGGAAACAGTTCTTAATTAAAACTTTTAATAGAAAAATGTCCTTCGATTTAAATATACAGTAGATGATCGATCTTATTAACTGACCTATCTTATATACTAAATCTAAAAATCAAAAGTCATTTTCATAGAAAATAATGATAAATAGAGACCGATGTTATTAACTGACGTTTGTTATCTAAACTGAAACCAAATCTATTAAAACTATGCATTTTAATGACCGATCGTATTAACATCAACTGTAATCCATATTTTATGTATTTAAATAATTTTTTAATCATTTCAAACAAATTATAGACTATTATTGAAATTTATTAAATAGAAAATAAATTAAAATTAAAATAATGAATAATTAATTGAAATCTTTAACACAAGAAAGAATAACTGAGTATTAGCTTAAATTGCAATTTTTGTCATTTTATACAATTTTTTGTTTATAAAAACAAAATGACTTATCTTATTAACTATTTTTGATTTGCCAATTAGTTAATTATATCGATCATTCACTGTATTTCATTTGTGATAATTAGGGAACAAAAGATTATTCATTTCAAGTATAAAAACAAATCGACAAAAATATCCGATAAATGAGGGAAAAGTCAAACTCAAACCTCAATTCTTTGGATATCTATTGATAAGACGGTCGCGAAAAACGTCATTTGAATGAAAAAGTCTGAGAGAAGACCAATAGTTGCGAATAAACATAATTTCTATGAAACAAAAGGTAATTATAGACTTTAATTATAAGAGAAGTCATTCGTCAAAATTAAAGATAAAAATTTGAATTTTGGACCTTAAGTTCGACACATATACAGACCTGTATTATAGGAACAAATGTGAAGAAACCGATCGTCAAAATTGTAATCTCAGTCATAAGGTTTTTGGTAATGGACCAGCCTTCTCGACTTAGGCCCTGTGCCACTCGAACTTTTATATCCAAATGAGCAGCCGTTGACACAACAGACTTCGTTAAAACTAACATATTTTCCAATCCTTTCATTCAAATCAATTGTTTTTAAATTTATTCTTCAATCAAATGAATAAAAGACAGACCTATTATAATGACAATATAGGGTAGAATATGAGTTCCATTCAAAGTAGGATTGAAACCAAATCGCAAACAAATACCCAAAGACATCAAAAGTGACATTAGAACAGTCAGGACTGAGCTCAGGGCCAGCGCCCACTTATTCTTAATTAAATCGATTTTTCCTTTTAATCATTTTATAAAATTAGAAAAAATATTTAAATAAATTTATGAGAATTTACTTACGGACAGAAAAATATATATAAAGAAAAAGCATAAAATATGCGGCAAATAATGGCATCAAATCAGATAAAGTAAATTTGTTTTGGAAATAAATATGAGTCAAAGTCTGTTTCTCAAACTCTTGTGTTTTGTCATCACTTTCTGTTTGATTGTAATCACTAGGAGTGGGGTTTAGCGGAAATTTTTCCCTTAAAAAAGTGGTCAAACCATCGATATATTGTTGGCTGTGTTTTGAGAGGACTAAAGTAATGGCATAAGTGATAGTTCTCTGTCTGGTCCGCACATAAAGTCTTTTAATTCCGGTTTCCATCCACGGAATGCCGAATAGGATTTCCCTGAGACTACCAGAAGAATGTGGAGAAGTGAGATCTCTTATTGAGTACATTGTCTTAATTATGGTCGAGTCCTGAACGAAGTTATTGATGTCATTGTGCCATATATTTGCCGGTCCTGTCATTAAACAGGAAAACGTTGGCAAATAAGAGGCGGACTGTTTGTCGACAACTTTGGGGATGGGCTCAGAAACTTGAAAACATAAATTATTAAGACTTTGAGGGCTTTGGCTGTAAATTAGACTTTTATTAATCAATTGTTTTGAAAATATTGATAAAAAGTGAATGAATACCCATTAAAGTATTGGTAATTAGAAATGGTTTCCATTAATTTGAAGGATTGAGAGATCGGCGCTCGAATTGCATCCATCAAAATCAGGTTTTCATTCCATGGAATCACTGATGACTTGACAACAATTTGTTGAACAAAAGCATACGATAGGTTTGACTCAAACTTAAGACACAAACAATTATTATTAAATCAATGAATTTTTAGTGAAAACAAGTGAATACCCACCCATTCGGGAATCCTTTCATTTGGTAATGGGTTGTCATCTGAATGGTAACTATTGTCGAGAGTTGTGGTAAACTTTTGGGAAGAATTACCCAAAAGATAACGAATGCCAGTAATGGGATAACAACAGACGGACACAATTATAAGTGTTGAGAGTATAACGAGAAGTGAGTGTCGGGAACACAACAAACCGTATTTGTAGTAAACATTTGAAACGTTGTCTTCTATTTTGTTGAGTAATTGAGAAGAGTTTGTCTTCCGATGACTCGTTAACGACGAGAGTGTCGAAGACGAGGAACTCTTACGTAAATCCATTTGAAAATCACTTAATTTGAATGAATTTGTCGTTTGAATCGCATCACAACTAATTTGAAATGTCTTCACACATATTATTATTGAACCACAAATTAATGGTAATTAAGTGTCACTCAATTCAATAAAATAATAAACATTTAATAAATTATTTCATAACTTTGGTATTGAATTGAAAAATAATTTGTTTTGTTTTGAATTTTGTTTCGGTTTTTGGTTTGAATAACATTTCATTTATTAAAAATATATTTAATTAAAGATAACATACATTAAAATCAATTGATTTATAAATTATAATCAATTTTTGTTGAACGCATCAAATGGTTTGATATTACAAATATAAAAATTGATTAAAATATTTAACTTAAAATAAATATTTTCTTGGGTTTAGTGCAGACGTCTTACACCTAATCTATGTCTGAATTAATGTTAAACTCATTCAACACTAAACGTGTGCTGAAGTAATGTTGAAGTAAATGAATGCGACGTCAAATGCAATGCATTTTTCCATTCATTTCAAATGTCTTTGCATTCAATGTTTGATTCAATGTTTTTGCGGCACAAAACTCAACGAATACAACAAATGCCAATAATTATGACACAAAAACCATTAGAACCCCACTATATCCTCACCATATCCTCTGTATATTCCACTCTATTAGACCTGTTTATTACCTCTAAATGTTAAAAATAAAATCATTTTCCTCTCACTTTTCAATCAAAGTTTTTCATATTTTTGTTAATTTTATTTATGGTTTTTACGTGAGTTATAGACTTACTTAAACTACTTATGATTAAACAAAAACTATTTTTCAAACTTAATTGCAAACAATTTAATTGTTTTTCGGTCTAATTTTCTTTGCTATAAGTGTTTACCCAAAGAAAGGAAATTCACAAAAAATATTTGAAAAATTGATTGTTTTTTATACGCTTTACTTATTTTTGCTGAATATTTAATAAATTATTTCCAGGTTTTCATAAGTTTTACAAAAATATATAAAAACTATAAAATAATTTTATCATTTAATTAAAGGAAAAGTTTATTTTAATGGACTCCGAATTAACGTTAATTTTTATCTCTTTTTTTACTTAAATACACTTTTATTTAATAAAAAAAAGTTTAATTCGGGATAATTTAATTGAGATTTTCTTCCCATTGAATAAATTGAAGGTTAATTTTAAAGCATTTCAATAACTGAATTAATTTGTAGTAAACTTTTGAAACAAACCTTTTATGAAATGATATCTATTCGACAAAATTTATAAAAATGTTTTTCTAATAACTGTTGGAATTCAACATAAAATGTCTTTTAGTTTATCGTTTCTTAAATATTTAGTGTTTAATTTGAACAATATCGCTAATATAATGCAAATGAACCTTGCTCAATATTTATAAGTTTATAAATACTTATGAATCTTTTACTTTTCTTAAATAATCATGTTAATCTAACAAAAGTAGTATTATTTAATGTTTAATTAAACTTTAGAAGAAATTTCTATTAATTAAAATAATTTTAATTAAAAAATCTAAAAAAACTGTTTCTAACATTTCTATTCTAAACTTATTCTTCTTATCATTTAGAAAAGGGAGAGAGAGAGAGAGAGAGAGGGAGAAAGAGAGAGAGAGAGAGAGAG
>JAQFZM010003780.1:0-10513 GCA_034695785.1 Galumna obvia
TCTATAATTTGTGGTTCACTAATAGGTCTGTCGTGACCTAAACCACAAACACCGAAATAATTAGAACCGAAACCAAATACGTTGTCATCATTTGTCACAATCAAAACATTAAACCCTTGTATGTCATCAAAAATGGAAAGTTTTTTAATCTTTTGTTTCAATTCTTCGTTTATATCACTAAAAATGTCAAAATTATCCAAAACATCTGTCATTTTATTATAAATATTATTAAATAAATCAAATTATAAAAAAAAACATTGTTTGATATTAATTAGTCATTGAATTAATATTATTTTATAGTAATTATCGTTTAAACATCACTTAATTATTAATATATAAAATGTTTTGAAAACAGTTTTTAAATTTTGTTAAAAAACATTACAAAAACATAAACAAAAAACACATGTTTTGTGTCCATAAAATACGTGACTTTTATTCTTATTTATTTATAATGAAAATTCTTATGAATTTCAGCACAGAATAAAGTCAAGTATTGACTCATTTAGAAGTTAATTAGTCTTTTTTATTTAGATAAATTATCTTGATAATTTCAGAATAATCACTGTCTTTAAAACACTTAAATATAAATAATAAATTTAATTGAAATTATTTTAGTTTTATTTGTAGACTCAAATCATTTTAAGCAATAGAAAATGTGAATAAATATTTCCCAACTTTTGTCATCAACAGAAGAGTCTATAAATTGTTTTATTGAAAACACATTTAATTACAAAACTTTTGAAATTAATTTTAAAGTTTTATTCAAATATTTAAAAACAATTAAAAATGAAGTCTTGTCTGACACAATCGTATAAATGACCAAAACTGATATTTTTTGAGTTTTTTTTGATCAAAACGTAAACCATTCTTCAGCACAAATGAAATCACATAAAAATTGAGGTCTGGTTTCTTCCCATACAATGATTGGAGGGAATAGTAATTTGATATCACTTTTTGTGGACATTAATTATTAGCACTTTTTTGTTAATTCAAATTCAATTCTGTTTAAGCCTTTGATGTATGAATAGAAGTCTTACACAGAGTTTAAACTTTGAAATAAACAATAAATGAAAATAATGTTAACTAAAATTGCTGGAATCAAATTTTAGGACCACTTCTGAGAATATTTTTACAGATATTGACATTAATTTGCAGAAACTTTAATTTTATGTTTGTTGACTAAAACTGAGTTTTAGTGATTCATATTTTGAGTTATATTTAATTTTATACCGTATTACCTCACAAACACCGGCATGCCGGTATAAACTGAATTTGACCATATAACGGTATACCCCGGGGTATACCGGCATGCCGGTATAAATGAGGAATTAAGTCATATTAAGAATAGAAATGTTGCTTTATATTATCAATATTTTAACAAAATTTTTTTAAAATAATATAATTAAACTTAATTTTTAGAAATATAAAGAAACTTTTTCTAATTTGTAGTAGTTATGTGTATCAATAAGTTACTTTATTTTAACTGTTTTCCAATTTATTTTAATTGTTATGAATTGCCCTATATTCTAACATACCTCACCTTATACCAGCATGCCGGTCGACACCATAAGACTATTTTTTAACAAATGGTCAATTTCACTTATACCGGCATGCTGGTGTTTGTGAGGTAATACGGTAAGAGAAGTAGAAAAGGGCACTCAATTTCTATTGTAAATTATAAATAATATCTGGATAACAGGTGTGTACACAACTGTCACTAAATCAAAAGACAAACCATTCAGTCTTTTAAATAAATTGTGTTAAACGTTGAATGGCTTATCTCTAGCCTTATCTTAAAACTTATCAAAACAACTTTACTTTTTTAAAGGTTAGATCATTTATTGAGAGAATTTTTTATGTATTTAAAAAAATTTGTTATGCTCTGAATGTCGGCTGGCATTTGAGCACAAGTCAACGTCAAGAGCATAGCACAGAATATTGCTGTGTATTGTGACTGTTTGGCACACTTTTTATTCTTAATAAACAAACTTTGATTTTAACGGTTAATTCCCTTAAGATTTAAGAATAGATTTAAACTATATTTCGTTTAAAGAATGCTTTGAATTAAAAGTTTCAAATATAAAGAGGGAAGAATATGTCGGGGGCGGAGCTCAGATGGTAGAGCGCTCGCTTAGCATGCGAGAGGTACCGGAATCGATACCCAGCGCCTTCACTTTTTTGTTAAATATTTTAAATTTTTATGCATTTTATAAACATAGGAATAATTTAATTAATCAAAAGTCATTAAACTTATGGAACAGAATCAGAGCACTAATAAAATAAATTTTATGATAAACTTTATATAAAGTCGTAGTAATAATAATGAGTATTTGATAAGTTTTGACAAATATTTAATTTAGATTCGGAAAATCAAACCATTTTGGGAGCCATGTATTTTGAATTCTCAAATATTATTACCATATTATATAAAAATTTTACCCTTTAATAATCAAAATATAACTAATATTTGACCTTTCACTATACGTTGTATCATGATCAAACTCTTTTATAAAAGATCCTGACCAATGAATATCAATTATTGTTCATATTTTCAAGCGCGCACTTTAAAAATTCTGAATTTAATATTTAATAAATACTATTATAATGTCTATTTACAATAAAAACGATGTTTTTAATATTTTATATAATATTCTTTTAAGATATATAAAAGTATTTCATATTTCCAAGAGCGCACTTTAAAAATTCCGAATCTAATATTTAATACAGTTTTTATACTTTAGTTTAATCCAAATGAAATTTTCTATTAATCCGTATTGTTGACAGTGAAAATGCTTTTCATCCGATTGTAATTTCCTATTCATCCTTACAATACTGTCAGCCTTCGTACGAATCGAATGGTTTGATATTCGATTGAGTGATATAGAATTCTATGCATAAAACAAAGCATCGATAACTGAATGTATTGTTGGGACGAATAGCAAATTACAATCGGATGAAAAGCATTTTTACTTTCAACAATACGGATGAATAGCAAATGTTATTCGGATTAAACTAAAGTATAAATAATCTAAATACTATTATAATATCTATTAGTAATAAGAACGTTGTTTTTAATATTTTATATAATATTCTTTTAAGATATAATTTGGTCGCCATTTTGATAATAAATATATTCATTTTATTTCTATATAAACAAGTCATATTTGTATCTTAAAATAATTGTGTCAATAATAAATGTTTTTCATTTATTAATTTAGTTAAATATTAAATGACTCTTTATAATATTCATCAAAATATATACCGGATATTTTGAATATTTCTAAAACAATAACTTGCAACTTTATTATCTTTTATTCACTTGGTTATAATTATTATATTACTTTTGAACTAAATAAGTTTATAAAAAACAGTTAAGAAATAAAATTAGATTTTGGTTGAAGAAAATGTTTTACAAAAATTCAACTGATCTTTAAGTCAATAAATGTTGGACAGCATAAAAGGTTAAAAAAAATTATTCCAAGATGTTATTCAAATAAATGCACAAGAATTTTAATATCAATCAATAATAACTTGATCACTTTTATTTGACAAATAAAATATTTTTCAATTTATTATAGATTTATACAAAAAGGTTTAACTTTTATGATTTAAAAATCATTTGATTAAATAAAATAAAATGTATTTCGAATATATTTTGGTTTATTTAACAAAAATTAATTATATTTAATACAAATGAATAAAATAAACTTGTATAAAAATTAATATTACATACCATTATTAAATTTTTCGCTTTTGCTACATCAATATGAAGGTAATGATCGGTTTTGTTAACAAAGGTATATGATTTGTAATCAGAAGGTTATAAAAGAATGCCCTAGCAGTTCCTCGGAGATTTATCATTGTTAGCAAAGATAAAGTTTTTTTTTTCAAATACTGTAATTTTTAAATATAAATTTGTATTATTTAATAAATAATTTAATATAGTTATGATTATTGGTAACTCAACTACGATTCACAATACGTTTAAATTTTTAAAGTAAAAAATTTATTTTTAAATTAACAAGGTTATATTTAAGGTGAATCAAAATAATTTCTTAAAAAATATTTTATATTATTTTATTAATTTTAATTATTGATTTAATATTTAAATTTGTGTTTAAATTTTTTGTTAATATTAAAGTAAAATTATTGGTTTTTTGTTTGAATAGATTTTCATATTAAGTGATAAAACATTTTGACTTATTATCACAAAAATGGCATAAAATCGAATAAATAAGGAATTAAAACACTTTTAACGTCAACCAATTGATCTGATCTCAGGCAGTTATATAGTTGATGACCTGAATCATAATTAGGGATGGAAAAATACATGTATTTTGAAAACGACTTTGTATTTTTCAGTATTTTTCAATGTATTTTTGTATTTTTCCTGTTATTTCTCAATTAAGCTTAGGGCGGGTGGGGGTGTGGGTGCAAAACGATTACATATACTACACTCACTATTTAAATGTAGTGAAAAATATCTTTGTTTCATAAAGCTATAATATGTCTCTCAATAATCATTGATTAAGTGCCTACAGTTTATAAATTAATATAAAAATAAAAGCTAGTATTGTTACTTATTACTTATATGTGCATATCAAAGATAATGAGTTTTAAAATTTAAGTTATTATTAAATTCAAAATTTTTATTTATTTCATAAATCATACAATATTTCAATAATTTTTGTTTAAAACATTTTTCCAATTAAATCAATAGTTGTACACAAATACTAATTATTTATAATTTAAGTCACTTTTCATTTTGTTAATAAAAATTATAATAAAACCAACAGGGAAATATCTAATTATTTTATTTTATTTTAAATTTAAACTCAAAAATTCAAATCATATGATTGATCATGATCATTTTATTTAAAATAGGTTTTAAATAATCCAAAATGTGTCACAAATATGTTCGCATTTGTGAACATAATTTATTTCAAAACTAAATTAATTTATTTAATTTTATATTTTGTTGTGAATTAAATACATGTTTTTAAATATCTTAAGACTTCTTATCATAAATGGCTGACAAATACTGGTCTTTATTTTGTATCCATCGATGGACCGAATTTCATTCGATTTTCTCCAAACGATTTCCGATTCGTATTCCATATTTGAATTCATATTATTATTCATATAATACATTAAAGAATTGAGATCCGATGTCAGCCCTAAAGAAAGTGAAAACTGTTTCATAAAATGTGTTTAATATATAATCGGATTCTGTAATGAAAATCATCTTCAAATTGGTATTAGAATCGAAGAATTCAATTAAAATATCCAAAAACAGAAAATTCCCTCAAATCTGATGATATTTTTATTTTAAAAATATAATTTCTGAAAGAAATGATTTCATTAAAGTAATTAAATAAATATTCAGTGATTTGTTTGTAATTAATTTCATTTATTTCTTTATATGAATTAAATAAAAATTAATTCAAAATTTGTTTATTTATGAAATAAAGTTATTAAATGTAAGATTTTATCGTTTTGTTAAAGTTAGATTATTACTATTAAAAGCTAGATATCAAACAATTTAAAATAATTATTTATTTATCTTTGCTATAAAAAAATAAGATAGCTAGATAAAAATGATAAGAAAAGACATTATATAGATATTAATATATTTAATGTTTAATACTCATAGCTTGAAAGTTGTATAACAATAATAAAAATAAACTAATTTAATCATATTTAAAATTTTCTTATTTTATTTGTCCCTGACTATAATATTCTCAATCAAACATTGGTCACAAAAATATTAAGGTATTGTTACCAATATTATATTTTGTAATACACCACTATTGGCCATGTCTGCTTTTTTAATGGCAAATAATTGATAATTATTGATTTGACATAGAGAATATAGTGCTAAAATTGAACTAGGCCAAATAAAGTTAAGATAGTTTATTTGGAAATTAATAAAAATTGATTTTTGAAACTAGATTGTGTGAAAATTTTCATTTTTATAAAACATAATAAAAATAAATTATTTTTTTATCACGAAACTAAATTTGATATATTATTTGACATGCAATAATAATTCTATTTTAATACTAAATTCAAAAAGTTTGTTCCCAAATAAAATTGCGTTAATCCACTATTTTTGTCTACTTGCTTATTGAAAATTCTCAATTTTCTAGTTAACCGAAATCTTATAATACTGAACCAATTTTAGGTAAGTAATAATGTATATTCATGAAATTTAATTTATTTTCAATTTAAAATAGTATTACAAATAAAATGTCATCGAATATATAACCAAAAGTTAAAATATAGAAATTGAAAATAAAAAACTTTCCTCAAAAAACTTGGACAATTATCTTATCAATAATCTTGTTGAATTTTGGGGCTTTCGACAACTCTACAGTTGTCTTCATCAGAGCAATTGTAAGCCTAATGAGCCCTTTTTTGCATTTGAGGCCAATTGTAAGGGGAGAGAAACATCAGAAAATTAGACTTTTAATCACATTTTTTCACTTAAGTTTTGTATTTCAAACTTTTGTTTATATTCTAAAAATTATTACTCACTAATAGCTTTGTCTCAAAGAAACCGACCAAATAGGATCAAGCTTCTTTGGAATTAAACATAAAATAAAAAATTTTAAAAATGCTTAAAAAATGAACTTGGTTAAATGAACAATAATTTGTTTAAAAAATAAAATTATTCTAAATTTTAGTTAAAAAAACTAACTTAAGTTACTTAAAAGTGTCCTAGTAACTCGCAACTTTTGATTTTAAAATTAACAAGGGTTAATTATAATTTATTAAAAACAACAAGAAATGGCATAAAATAAAATAAATGCAAAAGTTTTAATAATTTAGCTATTTTTGAGTTTCAAAATAACCTTTCAATAAATCGTAACTATTTAAATTTAAAATAAATTACCATGCATATACAATCTATTATACAATGTACTTTTTTAAAAAAATAAGTTGGTTTTTGAAATTTATAATTATTTAATTTCCAGTTATAATTTTACTTATATATTGGGTGCAAATATTAGTGAACTATTAGTGAGTCATAATTTTTTAATATAAACACAAGTTTTAAATACAAAATTTAAGTGAAAAAATGTGTTAAAAAGTACACTTTTACTGTTGTTTTTCTCCCCTTACAATTGGCCTCAAATGTAAAAAGTGCTCATCTGGCCCTCAATTGCTTTGATAAAAAAACTAGATAGTTATCGAAAGGCTTCAGCATCCAACAATATTTTTGACAAGATTGTTGTCAAAGTTTATTAAAGATAAGTTTTTTATTTTTAATTATTATATTTTATTAAAATTACAAACAATTACAAAATTATTTATCAAAAAGTTAAGAATAAACTAATTTTATTTATTAATAATAACTCCGATATTAAACAAAGCATTAATAGAATGAAGTTTTGACAACCAAAATAAACAAATGTATCAGTCAATAGATAATTTATTTTTGATTTAAATATATTATTTTTTTAAAACGATGTTCTTTCAGAAAATATTTTAGGAAATCCTTCCGAAATTATTTCACATTCGTTGGAAAAAATATGGTGTTTCTTATATAATATATAAACCTCATTTTATTAAAAAATAATATTTATAGTGAATTTTATTATAGAATATATTTTTGACAATTATTTTCTTGATTAATTAGGTTGGAATAATAATTTTATCAGATTAATTTGCAAAGAAAAAGCACATAATAATACTAATTATTATTGTGAAATACAATTTTGATTCAAAAAGAATATTAAAGGTTGGAAATTATTATAAAATTTATAAGATTAAATTTATTTTCACTTTAAAAGGTATTATTGCAAACAAAATGTTATCGAATATTAAACAAAGAGTTAAGAATTATTTCAATTCATTTGTTAATAAGAGATATGATTTAAATCGAGCCATACGTAAAGGAGAATGTTTTATAACAAATAATTATTTGGTTATATCTGAGAGTTTGGATGAATACGGGGCCCGTCGTATGACTAAAAAGAGATTCATATTTGTATTAATCAATAGATTAGCCTTACTTTTAACTGCAATAAGGTTTGGTATCTGTGCTATTGTTAACAATGAGGGCATCAGACAATGGTTATTAGACCCTGCTTATTTGTTTACTAAAGATGATTTGTTATGGGACAGTTTATGGATAGCATTAGCTCTCTCAATTCTGTCCATTGGATGTATAGTTTTCTACCAAGAAGTTAATTATGAATTATATTATATTAATTATTTACTTTTGTTAAGATATAATACTATAAGATATCGATTAAATCAGAAAAATTATTTAAAGCTCACAATTCGGGCGAATCTATTGACTGACGTCTTATTGAAACCAATTTATTATATTCTCGTAGTCTTTGTTTTCTTAGTTTTCTTCATAAGCACTACATTTATGTTCATTTCATATGAAGTGAATACTTTTACAACAATTAAATGGATTACAATAAACATTCTTTGGTTTGTTTGGATAAAACAATGTTTTGGTTATGTTTGGATCGGTTTCCTTATATGGTTTTTATTTGCTTATTATCTAAAATGTAAATTCAATGAAATCAATGATAGAATTATATTAAATCTCAAACATTTAAATCAAATTCAATTAATGTATGCAATCCGTGAACACAATTATTATGAAAAATTAACTAAAAAATGTGACCATTTTTTCAATAAAATAATTTTCATAATATATTACATCTCAACCATTGGTTTTCAAATAATGTTTTATTTGATTCACAAAAATGATACTTCATATTATGGACGCATATCTTTTGGATTCATATTTATTCTATGCTTTTGGGCAGTGGTTTATATGATTATAATGAGTACTTGGATTAGTAGATCTGCACACAAACCATATTCAAGACTCTATGTTTTTATGAATATTAAAAGTTATAAACTAAGGAATAGTATTCGTTGGAAAATAGAGAACTTTATTGAGAAACTGAGCGGACCTAAAATCGGATTCTATTGCTATGATTTGTTTCCTATGAATAATTTTGAGTTCTTTCAATATCTTTTCTTCATTGGCGGTAATTATATCCTTTTAATGAATTTATTTAAATGATTTATATCTAGTATATTTATATAAATATTTATTTTTATTTTAAATAAATATTTTACAAGTGTAATTTATTTTTATCAAGCACTATGTACAAATAATGGGTTATTAATTTGTTATTGAAATTAAACAAATATAAATCAAAAAGAGTTAAGAATTATTTCAATTCATTCAATGATAAGAAGTCTGATCTGATTGAAGCCATTGGTAAAATCGATAAATTTTTATATACTTTGGTTTCTGAAATTAGAGGGACTCGTTTTTTTTGCTCTAGCTCATCTAATATTTAAGCGAATTAAATTACATATTAACCCCAAGTATGGATTTGTATAGATTTTCTGAAAATCTAATATTTTTAAATTACCTTGTAAATTTTCTTGAAAAATTTGCATTTTTGTGTAATTTCAATTTTTCAAAAAGTTAATAATGATTTGTATAATTTTTATAAATTTTAATAAACTAAGTAGGTAAGTGGCGGATTTTAATGATCTTGGTATTTTTAGAGAAGTTATGATATATAGAATTGATTGGTGAATTTTATTTAATAATTAATGTACTTTCCATGAACCAGGGATGGTATGAATGGAAATGGTTCTAATTTATATTAAAGGTTATAAAAATTTAAAATTAGAGAAATAAATGAGAATTTATATTTAAAATATTAATCTATTTTAGATCTAGAAATCGATAAAATTATCAAAGTTTTGAAATTAAGAAACTGTTATTTAGATGAGGTTTGCTTTGAAATCATTGGAAAGAATTTTGAAGTCTTGAAGACATTACAATTAATAGATTGTTATATATCTGAGAAACAATTTGAGAACATCTGTCAAATTGTGAAGTCATTCAATATAAGAGATATTTATTTAACTATTTATGATCTGATGTTAATCGAAGGAATGGTTGAAAACACTGATATAAAAATCATATCATTTATCTATTCATTCAAAAACGCGAAAGACTTTGATCTCAAATTTACTAAAATTTCACTAACTTTGATTGCACCCTTGGAATTCACAAAACAATTGCCATAAGATATCAAAGGATTCTCTCTTAATATAAACAAATCTATCAAAATTTCTGTTGACTTTCAGAGAGAAATTCTAATAAATCTGAACACATTTTTTATTATCAGATATTTTATAAGTTATGAAGACTTAATAAGAATTATAAGAGAAACAGATTTACAAACAATTGGATTCAAATGTGAAAACTTTAGGGCAGACATATTGTCAGAATTGTCTTAAAGACATAAAAACCTCAAATTCTTAAGAATTGGTACATCAATTTCTAACAATTTCATTGAAAACAAAGAGAAATATATGTTTAAAAGCGTCAAAACTCTAATTTTACAGATATATAATATAAATAGAATTCAATTCAAACGATTCCTTCAACACTTCCCACGACTGACAAAATTTTATTATTTTTCAACTGTTGTTTGTTTACAAAACACATCTGAAC
>JAQFZM010003781.1:0-10512 GCA_034695785.1 Galumna obvia
TGCGACTTAGGGGGGGGGTTTCTAAATACCCCCTTAAGCCATCTATGCTTTTTAGCGTATCTCTTAATGAATGGTGGGCTCAAACTTCTCTTCGTCCCGTCGATCAACAAATGAGAAAAGTGAAAAATTTATTCAATAAATTTCTGACTATAAACTTATGATTGTACCTTTGAAATATGATATAATTAAACCTTTATCTATCTATCGAACAAATAAACGAATTTTTACCTTGATCATACAATTTAATTTTAACAAAATTTATATATTATTTATTTTAAATACATATTTTAAAATTGAAATATAAATTATTTTCAATTTAGATGGAATGAATAACAATTGCCTTATTATTATTTGTAAAAATTCATTTGGAATAAATATTCCCAAATTAAATGCTTTCACCTATCATTCTCATAATAATTTACAATATAATATTTATAAAATAAACATTGATATGATGATTATCTAGTTATAACGAGAGTATTACTAGGATTCCAATAGATTATTATTTTAGTAGTGATTCGTTCGTTATAAAGATTTCAAAGTGTAAATGAATAAATTTTGTTGCTTTTTTTCTTAATCATGTCATACAGAATATAAATTAAACTTCCAAAATATGTCCCTAAAAGAGCATGGCTGCATTAAATGAAATTAAAAAAATAGTTTGTCACAAATTTATATCAAAATATTAATGAAATAATCTTTTGGACTGTATATACAACGTTTCTCAGTTGAGGCAAACGACTTTGCAAATGAACAAAACGGCAAACTGTTGGTTCTCAAATAAACAAAACGATTTTGAAAATTAACGAAACGGCAAATATAAATATGACATATAGTGTGACTCCTGAGGTCAAATTCCCGAGAACTATTGGTCGGACAGAAAGTGGTCAATTAGTAACATTTCATAAGAAGTATTACAGCATTGATTATTTATGGTTTGGCCGCCACAGCCGAGGCCAAAATTTAAGGATTATTTAATGTCTAATATTATTCTCTTATATTTTATTATACTATTTGTTTGTTTTGATTAATATATAGAGTAAACTTCAGTGTTTCGTTAATTTTCAAAATCGTTTTGTTCATTTGCAAAGTCGTTTGCTTCAACTGAGAAACGTTGTATTATAATGAACTAGATTAAATATTGCATTCCTCTCTACAATCATAAAGAACGCGTGAAATATGATATGGCTTTACTTCATTTAGATAAACCGGTTGATATTAACCCTTATTATAAGGAAGAATATTTTTCTATTAATACGATTTGCCTGCCCACAAACGATATGTTTATAACCATAGCTATGATTTTAATTAAAATTTCACAATACATTTAGAAATAAAGATTATCTTTGTTATAAATTAGAAATGTAATAAAAATAAATTAAACAAATTTAAAAAATATAATAATACCTTATTTTGAAATTATAAGAAACTCTTAATAATCAAATCTAAGTTTATCATTTAAATTAAGTGTTTAAGTAAAAGAGTTTGTTTTATTGTTTAAAAATAAAATAAACCAATAATAAGCATGATATAAATGTAATTAAATCTTAAATTTTATCCTTGATCATATTACTGCTATTATATTAATAATAATTTCTTTATTTAGGAGAGGTAGGCTAAAAATTAAACATTGTTAGCATTAATAACTGAATTTATTGTTTATTTGATTGAATGGCATTTAATTAAAGACAAAATGGAAGAAATAGATATTAGTTTTGTGATTAAAATTAATTGAAATATAAAATTTTGAAAACTAAATTTAAGAGGAATTGTTGGGACGAATAACAAAAGACTATCGGACAGAAGCATTGTTTATTTGAATAATATGGACGAAAAGCAAATGTCATTCGGACGAAATAGAAGTAAAAAAGTTTAATATATTTCCAAGATTTAATATCAATGTCAATACATAACAAATTTATTAACTTGGTTTGAAAATTAATAAATTAATACTAATAAATTTTTATAAGAAATATGCAATAAATTTTAATGGAATTGAATAAAAATATTAAAATTATAAATCCTTACAAATGTTTTTCTCTGGATTTGATCATGGATTTAATTGATGACATTATTTAAAGAATTAATTTTTGTTTGAAATAAGTTAGAGTTCAACCTAAACGTCATTTCTTAAGTAATTCGATAATTATATTTATCAATTTCAGTCTATTTTTAATCGAAAAAATTACATTTTAAGTAATAAAAACAATAACCTTATACAGTATAACTCCTCAGTTATGGACTGTGTGCTATGGATAACTGTGTGTTATGGACAATAATTGATAATTTGGCGGAATCGCTATACTTTTAATATTAAATTGATTGCCTAATATGGAGTCGTGTGTTCTGTCTTATGGATAGTTTTCATAGCATTTAAATCCTAAAAAACTGTGTGTTATGTATAAAGACTGTAAAGAATGACAAAAATTGTCAAATATTGAGTCATTTAATATTGCAAATAAAAGTAGTTTTTTAATTTAGTGTTTTTATCTTTCTAAAAATTAAAAATAATTAAAATTAATAGAAAATTTATGTTTCATGAAATTTGTGAAAACTCTACTCTTAAAATTTTGGATGTCATAAATGAGAAATTAATCAAATATCAATTACAAAACGATTAAAACAAATCAAAATTACTTATTATTTAATATTATATAAAAGTTTATAGTAACAGATTTTGATATTCATTAATAAATTGAATAAAAATTGTCATTTTTGCCTGTTATGTACGAGCGTGTTATGGATAAATTTCCTTTGCATCTGCCCGTCCATAACAGACGAGTTATACAGTGTTTAAAATAGAAAATAAATTCATATGGTTTTAATGAGGTCATTCTTTTTCCATCTTTCGCATTGTCCAAGGGCACCATAGGTGCTTCCCTTATATTTGCTGAGCCCGCCACATCAAAACTACCGTCATCACAATACACCACTCATTGGCTACGGTTTTGATTTTTCACAACTTGAATTTGGATTCCCTACTTTTCGGCGCTAAAGGGCTTTTGCCTTTAATTAACTTATTAATTAGGACCACCAAGATCATTCAAAAAATACTTTATTCTATGATTAATTTCCAAATTATTATTTGAAATTTTAGTGATAGATTTTATTCATATTTAAAATAATTGTAATAATTTGAGGTAATTATTCAATAAATAACTTAATTTTTGAATTAATTTTTGTTGTTTTAAAAAATGATCATAAATTTAACAAGTTAAATTGTAAAGAAATTTCTTAAAAACATTTTAAATACAGTTAGTGCTCGATTTATCATGGTTCGATTTAACCAAAAGCTCGATATAACCAGGTATTATTTAAGCACCGGCTCTTATGGTACTCAAAATGTTAAGTGCTATCGAAATAACCTAATTTCATTCAACCAGAATCTCGATATAACCAGATCAAATTTGAATACAACCTATATAAGCATTGTTCGATATAACCATAATTATTTTAAAAACTGTAAAATTATATTTTGGATTTACAAATTTCAATAAAAATATATTGTTTTCAATGAAATTTATTATTAAGCAATAATTTAAGCTTAAAGCCCATTCATTCGCACAAATACCGGGTCGTAAAGTCTTATTGTAAAGTATTTGTGAAAAAAATATGAATATATTGGAGTAAACTTGCAAAAATGAAATTATTTTCACTAAATTTACATTGTAAGTGTAGTATATTTAATCGTTTTGCACCAACAAATGTTTACCTCAAGATCTGATCATTTATTCACATGATGACATTCTATAAAGAATTGGTTTGTGTTTGACATCAGTTAGAGATCGACGATCGTGATATCATTCATCAACCGAAGCTTATTTTCATTGATTTTTTTATATTTTTAATCGAAAGAATTATTACTCTTTTTAGTGATAGAGAAAATATTTCAATATTCAAACCTTTGAGATGTGTCGGGTATTTCATTGTTGTTCCAAAATATACCGATATAATATTTGGTCTATATACTTTTCTATCACTTTTTCCTCAATTTTCTATCACATATTATTATAACTACGGGAAGGCTATAAAACCGACATTTCTTCGAGTATTCCAAATTGTGTGACCACTTCAAATTTATTGAGTTCTGGATTTTCCTAGATCCAGATATAAAGAATTCTGGAGATGAGTTTTTCTATTAAATTTATATTGAGGATATAAGGAAAATAATAAATTTATTAAAATAGATGTTTATAATTCATATTTAAACATCTTTTATTTATAATGAAATGTATTTTACAAAGTTAGCAAGATTAAAATGTTGAGTATTCCTTGTATTTAAAATAATTTCGGGTCCTTTTATTTGTAACATGTAAATTTTATCTTTTTGATAGAAACGAAGGGAAGTTGTAGGATGTGCTCTATCACTCTCTCTCTCTCTCTCTCTCTCTCTCTCTCTCTTACTCTTTTCTTCTCACTAACTCACTCTCTTTCCCTATGGTAACCAATTTTTTGTTAATAACTAGGAAATTTCTTCTATTTGATAGAAACAGAAGTGTGTGTAAGATGTTTTATACTTTTTTTGGAGACAAACTCATTTGTTAGTAACGGGGATATTTCATCTTTTTGATAGAAACTGAAGGTAGTGGTAGACTGTGATATATTTCTCTTTATTCCAACCTTTTTGTTTCATAATGTTGAATTTCTATTTGTTGAATTAAACGCAATGTCTTTTAGGCAACCTTCTCTTTTGACTAACCGTTTTGATAGTAACGGAAAATTTCACCTTTTTGATTAAATAGTAACTGTGTGTTTGGGTTTAAAATTTCTTATCTTTAGGCCAACTCATTTTTTAAAACAAGGAAAGTTCTCCTTTTTGATAGAAAAAGAAATGAATGGTAGGCTATGTTCTTTTGCCATTCACTCACAAAACAAATTACAAAGTACAAGAAACAAAGAAACCTTTACTTGTATAGGATTCTTTGAAAATGCTTGAATATATTTTTAGCTGGACTAAATTAAATTGCTATTATATTATATTGATAGAAGCTCGTAAATGTAGTGATAATGAGTTTTGCCTTAAACCTTGTTTTAATTATGTCATAACTATCATAATTAAATATAAAATTATTAGGAAATAATTTTCTAGCTATCTTTTTTATTAATTTAATTTTTTGTGGGACATACAAAATTTATCATTTTGCTAGTTTAATAAATTTTTGTCTTTCAATTAAAAACTCATGTATTTTTACGTTTCCCATTCTGTTTAAGATTCACTTGAAATTTTATAAATATCTCATTCGGCTTAAAAATGGCATTGTATTGGGAAATTTTGAATAATTTTTTCTTACCTTACAAAAAGCCTTATTTATAAAATACTAACAAGGTCATGAAAAAATTTTAATAAATTTAATAAACAAGAAATTTTAATAAATGAGCGAGAAATTTTGTTTGATTATTCTAACTTTAATCTAGTCAAAACAGCATGTACTTAGAAAATTAATTTTGTGATGTTTTTTTTTCTTATTCTGTAAATTAAAAATCTTAAACGTTTTTATCATATCAAAAGGATTAATCAAATCATTAAAGAAAACATTTTATTCGGTGAGACATTTTTGAAACGTTTTTCCAAAAAAATAGTCAATACATTTTTAAATTTTTTCTTCCAAATCAATAGCGTTATTTACACTTTATAAGTATTATTATGAAAATAATTTTTTAAATTTAATTTTCTGTTTAAAAGTTTATTTCATAACTATTATCTTATTTAAAGAATTTTATGCATTTTCTGATTTATTACTTAAAATTTGGAAAGTATTTTGGATAAAATATTAAATTTTTTATAATACTGTAAATTTGATTTAAAATGAATAAAATTATAGAAAAAAATTAAAATTTTAGATGCCCATAACCCCAATATAAATAATTTCATTATTTGCTTAAGTTTACAATTATTTTAAGCAAATGTTACAGTTCATAAAATAAATTCTTGTTTATTACAATTATTTTTAAAGAAAAATTTAAGAGGAAAGTTATGAGACTACATTTTTCAAATACAACTTATAAATTTGGGAAATTTTCAAACCTTTCTTCTAAGGGTAATCTATTATCAATCATTTATTGTCATCCAACGTATTTAGCCAATAAGAAATTATTAAAATGAGAATTTTAGCTTTCATCATGCTCAATTTCCATTTGCTCAATAAGAACATTTGACAAAAATCTTTTTCTTCTTAGAATTAATAATCTTCTTAAATAATAACGGAATTAATAACAATTTGGGCAGTTTATGATTAAAGTATTAAAATTTTATTAAAGTATTCTTATTCAGAAAATTAATGTTAATAACCAGCAATGTGTATTTTGAAGTATATTTTGATTTGTAAATTTGAAATTTGCTTTATTAGATTAGTTTACTTATTTTTCATTTACATTTACGGGGTTATATGCAGTATTTAGAATCATCCTTCACCCTCCCAACTACCCACCATTCCACAATTAAATATTTGAATTGTCAATGTTCACAAATATTGTTTGTATCAACTAATCATTTCCTTCCACTCAGTTTATGGGATGAAATCAGAGATCAATTTTTTGTAAAATTCGATTTAAATTTCCCTTATGCTAAAGGAATCAGTTATCCGAAACAAATAGGTCAATTATATCGTTATGTTAATTGAAATATACGATTAACTTCTCTTTAAATATATAAATGAATTATTAACATTAATTGAAGTATTTGTATTATAAAATTAATTATTGCTTATATTTTATAATAACCTAATATAGTACCAGTTAAAACCTTATAAAAAGTAATATGTATAATATATTATAAAACTGAAACTTTTACTTTAAGTTTATTTTAAATAATCTTATAAAATTTTTAAATATTTTCTGTAAACTGTTGATGCATTTACTATTTTTTAAATACTATTCATTTGTAAAAAAATGTTTTCGTATTCATAATATTTTAAAGAAAATATATCAACCAATTTAATTCAAAATTTATTTTAACCAATCATTTACCAAGTGTATTATAGTATATATTATAGTTGAATTTAAAATTTAATGATGAAATTTAGTTAAAGTTTATAAGACATTTTTTCTTTGTTTGTAAATAAAATTTTTTTAATTTAGTTTTACTCAAACTTATTATTTATTCATTTGATATCATCTATGATAAAACAAATTAATCTTAAGGTCGATTAATAAAACTACAATTTAAATCATTTTCTTAATTATTTTCTTTGTCCTGCTTTTATTTAAAAACTAGAATATGATTACTCAACAAAAACATATTGTTCGAGTGAATAGAAATATGTTGTGAAAATTGAAATACAATGTTTCTCAGTTCTAACAAACCCCAAATGAAAAAAGGTTTTGAGGCAAAGTCTATAATTTCTACATTTAAGACCATCTAATTTAAATTAACATTTTAAGTTTAACTTTAGTAATTACAAAATCAGGGTTGTCTCTATCTAAAAGAGTGATTACAAAATGATCGATATAACGCTTCATATTTGGAGTTTAAGGAAAGCTAGATCATTAAATTTATTTTATTTCAAAGCATCACCAAGTTTCATTTTAAGTTTCTTAAAAACATATGTTATAAGTGGCAAAAAATCACCAAATTTGCTAAAAATAATTTTGAATTAAATTATGATTTAATTTTTCAAATATTGGAAATTTTAGAAAAAATTTAAAAAAATTTATTTTAACAAATATGACCAAGACCATATTTGGAATTCTGATCAAACAGGATTTAAATATTAAATGACTCAAAAAAAACTAATATTAAAGGAAAAAAGTCAGTTAATATAAAATTTAGGAACAAAAATGGCATAATAAATTCAGACACATTAATGCCGAATATACCAAAGTCTGGAAAATGCATTGGTGAGCTATTGAAAATTTTTTAAATTATTCTTGCTAAATATTTATTTTAGAGGAAAATTATATATATAACTTTTCAAGAAAAAAATACAGTGTTTAGGCTCAAAATACAACAAAATGTTAAAGAATTAGAAAATAAACCTGGTAATATTAAAAGTTTTTCCACATCAAATGGTTTAAAGCACAAGAATATTTGTGAAAGTTTAAGTTAAAGATTTATTTTCCCAAAATAATTTAAAAGTTTATTTCTAATTTGGTAATAAAATTAATAAAATATTTTTACTTGGACAATAATGTCTGTGAATGAAATAATAATTTTAATACAATAAATGATCAAAACATTTTCATATTTGAATTTTCAAAAATACCAGTAAAGACCACGACACAACTTCAAACACTCGATTGCTATTTTAATTTTTAATTAAAGTATTTTATGAAAAAAATTGAGAAACAAATTATTATCGAAGAATTGGATATTAAATTAAATTATCGATTAATGGTCTCTCATCTGTAAACAATTCAGTTCTGATAACTTATCAAATATGATTAAATATTGTTTAAACCATCATTTTTAAAAAATTCGGTTTGTTTTAAAAATTTCAAGGAAATTGTTTTTACATCTGAAAATTTAAATTGTTAAATATATAATTGTTCATGAGCATTTTTTTATTAAATGCGCAATTTGTAGGAAATCAATTTGTTTTAAACATTTTTTTAATGATTTTCAATCGCATAGAAAATAATTATAATTTAATTTTAAATAAATAATAATAAATAAACCAATTATTTTAACTATTTTATTATTAAAATTATTCTTTCAAAAATTTGTTGAGAATATTTCAAAATCAAATAAATTAATGAATAATAAACAAACTCAATGTTAATACAATATGAAATAAACTTTGCTAATGTTTAGTTTTAAAGCTTTTAAAAACTTATTTTTAATCTTCTTCCTGTCAAGTTTCACCGAGCTTTTTTGACCAAGATAATGGTTTTTGGCCAAATATGATTTCATATTCTTTTACAAATATTCATCATTAATCAAACAAGATATTACATAATGCTCTAGCACATTGGAACATATACAGCCTTCTCAAGTTAGATATTTTAGATAAATAATCTCAATATTTCCATATTAACATTACTTACAAGATAGTTTTATGAATTAAAACTATAATTTAGAATAGGTTTTATATTAAATATGATTTTTATCCTCTGAACTAATAAAAAATTTCTTTAAATTTTTGTATTTGTCATAAGAAAGTTTAGAATAATAATAATAATAAGAAAGAAAATTACTTTGATTAAAAATTCTTTACAGCAATGATAAACACATTTTGAATTTTTGGATTATTAATATAAAAAATTATAAATAATATATTCAAGCAAACAATTTAAATTTGTTTAATTCTCAAAAATGTATTTTTTAATTCATCGATTTCTTAACTCATATTTTTTAATATTGGGTATATTAGAAAGGTGTTTGGCGTCACGGAAAAAGCACAATTTTATGTATTAAAGCAAAAATAAAGTTCAACTAATAAAATAAGAAATGAGCAAGGTGACTGAGCCAACGGCCATTTCAATATATAGTATCAAATTTAGTATTGTCTTTAAAATTGGTTGAGCGAGTTTTGAATACCTGTCCACTCAAGCATCATGTGGCAATAATTTTCGCTCCACACACACAACAACACTACCTTTTCTATAGTTATCTTATATGTGTTGTGCCTCCAATACAAGTGAACGTCAGTGACTGAACCATTCATACGAAAATTACAATCAATCAATAAATCAGTTTCCTTAATGTCTCTTATACTTTATTTGTGTCGATACAACAGGCGGGAAGTCTTAGCCTTCAATATATCACGATAAGCAAAAGCAGATTGTACCCGATCATAAGAAATCTCGACCAGCCTACAAAGATCCTCAAATACTTTCATCCATCTTTTGCATGGTTAAACGACAGGTCTTTTCAGGGTTGGCTGAGGTAATTAAACCTTTTGAGGGAGAAAGTATAAGTTCCGATGTTTTGATTCGTAACCGAGAATGAGTTTTCAATTAATTATTCAATGAAAAAAAATATTATATTAATTATATCTTATTATAAACCGAATATAATAGTATTTAATTAAAGATAAAATAAGTATTCAAACTATCATTAAAATTAAAGGTTTGTCCTTTTATGATTCATTTTGCGATACTTTTTTTAACCTTTAATTGGCATCGCCTGTTAACCATGGTTAAGTGAATCGTGGGATATTTTCTGTTTAGTGCTTATGAGTGCACAGTGGGATAAAATTTGTCTATGAAGTTATCAATGCGCATACGCTGTTCGTATACTTTTAAAATATTTTGTGTTATAGAATGCATTATGGGATAAAAATTGTATGAACGCATGACGTATACAAACACTTATTACGTTAAGTCATTGAATTTTATACTTAATATATAGCATAAATAAAGTTACGTTAAGTGCATTGTGAGATAATTTTTGACAAAATTAAGATAAATTCATTTATAAATATATTTAAATTAACAAAAACATACTATTATTTAAAGAAAGGTGTTATTGAGGCATTCATAAAGTTTCAGCTAAATATTAATTATAATTTTAAAATTAAAAGCATTCAAAGTATGTTTGGGATAAAAATCTCCCACGATGTCAATTGAAGGTTA
>JAQFZM010003782.1:0-10509 GCA_034695785.1 Galumna obvia
TTTAACATTAAGTCTATGGGAATGGGTTTTTGGTTTTGAGTTTTGGTTCAAATTAACCGTTAGTTCAAATTATCGGTCCTTCAAATTAACGATCGGGTATTGTATTCACAAATTTCGGGGACCAGAGCTTCGTCTGGAATTGGATCACTTAATGGCGAACAAATAGAAACCTATAATGAAGATATAGTCAGTGCTGTAGTCCAATGTTCACCAAGAATATCTAATCCAATGAATCTGTCACTGTTTATGTTTGGATGATATACTCGTGTAGTTAATATCAATTTTGAAGGTTTAATCGGATAATTCTTTGGGATATGAATTGTAAGAAAGAACACTCCGCCTTCATATGGAGTGCCCGACGGTCCCATTATGACCGCTTTCCAATGGTATGGATCGTCCCCTACAGGACCCGCTGAGCACACGTCCGGTGGATCACGATTTATGTCTCTTAAATCCTTCATTATTCTAATTAACGCCATTTTATTATTTAATGTATTTATAATTTTTAATATTCGCTCACATTTTCTCTTAAATTTAACGGAAAGAATAAATCCGGAAAAAACAACAAAAATGTAATTAATATAAAGGACACCAAAATTGAGAAAAAATTGAAAAACTAATTTATAAGATTGGATATCAAATAAAATTAAGTGAAATCTATTCAAAATTTAATTTAATCGAAATTTTTATCACAAAATTTCATGAATTAAACAAAAATTCAATAAAATAATAAAAAATAAATTTTTATAAAAATTTAAAACATTATTTCAGTCAACACTTAAAATGAAAATAAAGTGACGATTGTGTTAACACATTTGCGCATAAGAATAACCTTGCTATTTTAAAAGTTTGAGTAATGGTTGACTTTTTGTACTTGACTTTAAATTAGAGACCGAAAAAACTAACAAATTGGTGTCACTTCACTTCACGGGAATTAAAATCTCAATCACTTTCACTCACTTTCAATTCATAAATCTTAAAAGTGATTCACTTAAATTCACTTTTTTTCACTTTAATATGTATTTATTTATTATAAATGGCATTTATTTTAATAATTGCATAAAAATCAATATATCATTAATATAATTGAAATTAGATTTAATAAAAAGCATATGATTGACATTATTTAGAACTTAAATCTGTTAGTTTATGTCTTATTTTTCAATGACTTACTATTTTAAATGCATTTTATAAGAAAAGTGAAAATAAGTGAAAAGTGAATTCACTTTCGGTCTCTAGTTTATACCATTTATGTATTACTTAAGTTTAGAAGAATTCAATGAAAACATGTTTTTGTTTGAAATAATTTATTCAAATAATTAAATATTTTAGTAATAATTAGTAATAAATACATGAATTGTCTGAAAACATATCACAGAATATCTGTTGTCAACAAAAACTATAATTAATTCCATTTCTATTGATATGATTTATGATTGCATTAAATTCGAGTTATTTCTCATTAAATATATTTAAATTAAATAATAATTTCGTTTAAAATATAAAATTAATTGTTTTTAAAACAAATATAAATTTCGATACATTTTTGGCGAATCATTGCATAGAAAATAATATAACAATAGGTTTAAGTCTTAGACTCTAAGACTTAGTATTCAATCATTTCATTAATAATAATAAATACATTTTTTTGGTTTAATTATAAGATATTAAAACAAATTTAAAGAAAAATGTATTTAAAAAGAGAAGAAAAAAATGGATAAAATGTTGTCTTTTAATTGATTTGATATTTAATTGCATTTGTGTTCACTGGAATGACAATCATTGGAGACAATCATAGAGAAGATACAGTTACCAAAACCACTGAAGCACAACAAGAAGACGGCCACTCCAAACACCAACGAACAGATGGTACAGGGCTTCCTCTCCAACACATACCCTATCAAATACAACACAACAAACATCACGTGATTCTGAAGAAGTGTAGCGTTTGTTGGCTTCGGTATCAGAAGCACTGGTATTAACCACTGAAGACAATACATGACTAAATCATTCACCAAATCATATATCAAAACAAAGGTTTATTTGTGATCTGAAGAACAGATTTTTTTTTCTCTTTTTTAGATCTGAAAAAATAATTTATTTTTAATGAATTGAATTTTAATTAATTTTTCTTAAAATTATGAAAATGAGTTTCATTTACTCGATATTCAAATCAATTGAATAATCTATAAAAATGAGGTCTTTTTTATTAATTAAAATTTGAAAAACACTTCCGATTGAAATGAAAACTGGATTTCACTTCTTTGAAGTCAATGTTTACATAAAACGATGTCATTCGCTCTAAAAAGTGTTCAATAGATGGCAGTCCTCTCATTGTTTTAATTTACAAAATAAAAAAAGATATTGTATTTCATAAATGATTTAAAAATCGCTCACTAAAGAGGGCAGTAGTTTGCAAATTGACTGATGTTTTCAATGACAACACAAGTGAGCCTAACATCAAAGCATTGCCATAAAATATATTTAAACAAAAAAATATTATTTTTTTAAAAGAATTTAATAAATTTTTATGTTTTAATTAATTAAAACTTTAATTTTCTTCGAGTATTTACACATTATTTAAATATAAAAGTGATTAAACATTTAAAATTAATTATTTATTAAACAATAGGTTGACCTGTAGTTTAAACCATAACTGGTATTGACTGGTATTGCCCTCTTTAGTGAGCGATTTTTTAATCATTTATGAAATACAATAAATCTTTATTTAGATTTTTTTTATTTATAAAATAATTTGTTTTAATTAAAAATTGGTTTAACTTTTAATGTTATTATAATTTAATATATTTTTTATCAGAAATGTATGGCTTAGAAGAGGCCGGAATTCCCGGCAAAGAATATCTTCGCGATTCGCTGACCAATTGTGCGGATCCGTTGCGAGCAATTGAAGACTTCCAGACAGAGAACGGAATTCTTTTGCCGTCTTTGCGACCAATGCTTCCATTACTTGACTTACATGGAGTTAAACGACTGGACTTCCATTTCTCAGTTCTGGAAGAGTTGAGGGACAAACTCATGGTTCGCATCGAAGATATGTCTAAATTGGATACAAAAGTCCGCGAAAATAAAATGAAAGAACTGTTAAACAAAAGCTTTCCATTAATACGCGTTCCGTCACTTCAACCGGTGGTTATGATTATTCTTAAGAGTCTGGATGTGGTCGAAGACAAATTTCTCAAACAATTGGTCGCAGATAAGAGTTTATACGAAAAGTGTGACGTTTCGGTTAAGCGTCAGATATGGCAACAGCACCAGACACTCTTCGGGGATGAAGTCTCTCCCATTCTCTCACAATATATCAAAGAAGTACTCATTTTTATTGACAAAACAATTTGTAATTATATTTTGTTTTCATTTGTTTAGAAAGAGTCCATTTTCTTCAACTTTAAAGACATAAATAAGACTTTCTATTCATTGACGCCAAAAGTTCGTCGACAGAACCAAATAATCCAAACTTTGGTAAAAATGGTCGGAAAAAATGTTTTGCTTTACGACACAATACTTCAGTTTTTAAGAACACTATTCTTAAGAACAAAAAATGTTCACTACTGTACTCTTCGGGTATCGCTTTTGATGGCATTACACGACGCAGAGGTTCAGGATATAACAGGTATGGATCCGTGCCATAAGTTTGGATGGTGTCTCGACGCTTGTATTAGAGAACAAAATGTTGACCCAAAGCGTTCAAGAGAACTCCAGGGCTTTCTTGAAGGTGTGCGCAAAGGACAAGAACACGTCTTAGGCGATATATCGATGACATTATGCGATCCGTACGCCATTAACTTCTTATCTCAATCGTGTATGAAAATAATAAATCACCACATCGTCAATGAGACCCTCGCGCGCGACAATCAGGTGTTAATGCTTTTGCTCCGAATGCTTAACTTAGGTCTTCACAGTTGGGATATTCTTAATTCTCAGGTGTTTAGAGAGCCGCGACTCGATCCCGACCTCATCACAAGATTTGTTCCACTCCTAATGTCATTCATAGTTGACGATCAGGTCAGAACTGTTAATTCAAAGCTCCCGCCCGACGATAGAGAATCTGCGCTCGCAATCATTGAACACTCCGGTCCTCCACCCGATGCGTATCAACATTTTATATCTGAAGACCGGTTGGCATCAATTCTGGCCACTTATTACACAATTCAAGTGACTAAACAAAAGGATAAACAGGCGGTTATGCGAGTGTTGGGGACTCTCTCTTCTTCTCATGAAAACCGAGCCCTCGACGACCAATACTTACATATTTTGGTTAATAATTTGATTGGAATGTCTGAAGAGTTTATTAGCGAAGAGTTCTGTTCAGTAGTTTTTGATGAAATATTTCTTCCGGCTCTCACTTACAATAATGTGATCCAGCATTTAATGAAACTCTTATGGCATTGCCTTCACTCCATTCCACGACAAAGACTTGAAAATATAATTAAAATTTTGGAATCGTTTTCATTTCATAACGAAATCAGTAAAACTTTCTCTAAAGAATTAATAACTAAAGCAAATGAATTCCTCTCAAAATCGGAAACAATCTCTTAAAAGGCCTAAAGTGTAGAATACTTTCATTTTTATCGAATGACTTCCAATTCGCGACTCATTTATTAAATATATTTATCAGTTCTTAAGCTTTAATTCAAAAAATTTTTGATTTTTTAAATAAATCATTGATTTAAATGCTTAGACTCTCCGATGACTTCCTTTTAATAGAAATTAAAATATTTAATTTGAGGGCCCCTTTTGATTGCGTTGTTGTGAGTGCGCCACCATTTGTAAGGCATGAGCCAAATCCTGACCCGCAAAATTGCAAAGTTCACAATAACCGGGTGCTCCCACCGGACCTTTAATACAATTGCGTTTTAACAAAGAAAATAACGATTTGCAATAAATACCGGGAGGGCCGGGAACTCCAGGCTGACCTGCTCTTCCCTGTTGACCTCTTTCTCCCTGAGGTCCTGGTAAACCAATTCCCTGAGGACCCGGAGGTCCGATCGGACCAATTGAGCCCTTGGGTATAAAAAAGTCTGAAATTTTATTCGGAAAAGAATTGACTGACCGTTTGTCCGGCCTCTCCTTCTTCTCCGCGATCCCCTTTCAGTCCCTGTTCTCCTCTGTCCCCTTTAGGACCGGGTGATCCCTGAGGACCCGGAACTCCTTTATGGATAACATATGATAATAAATTTCTGATTTGTTGATAAAATACCGGGTAATCCTATGAATCCTATTTTTTTGTAAATAAAAATATTCAATAAATATTGATCTAAAATAACCAAAAGGTGGTCACCTCTCTCTCCTTGAAGTCCTATGGCTCCACTCTCTCCGGGCGGACCTTTTAATTGTTAAATAAATTAAAGTTAATATCTTATTAAAATGAATTACCTGGTTGTCCCTGAGGACCAACTCTTGATTTTCCTGGTCTACCGGGAGGTCCGGGTGGGCCTGTGTTCCATAAAATTACATAATTTAGAAAATAATGAAAAATGTTTGTATTTTGTATTACCTCTGAATCTGGAACTCAATTCATTGATGTTTTCTGTTTTCAAATATATTTTAATTATATTTTGAGAGAAATACTGACACAAAACCTCTCAAAACAGTTGTTATTATTTCCTTCAACTCGTCCTCAGTATATGATTTGCCCGGTATTCCTGGCACTCCCGGCGCTCCATTTTGACCTCTCGGACCTGTTTGTCCGGCTGATCCTGAAACGCCTGGAGGACCCGGGAGTCCTGACCTACCAGATTCCCCTGTTTGTCCCTTCTCTCCGGAAGGTCCGCGAGAACCCGGCTTAGGAAGACTTCAGTGAAATTATTATTAAACGAAAGCACAAACCTCTCCCTGAGGTCCAGGATATCCCATTCTGCCGGGAGTTCCGTCGTGTGAATGTGATACCACTTCCGAGCATTTCTCGCACTTCAAATAATTTTTATTATTATTTAATTAAAATCTAAGTCTCACTCCTTTTCCTGGAGGACCCGCCGGACCCATTTCACCCTTTTCTCCCGATTGGCCATTAAGTCCGGGCAAACCTTGAGATCCTGGAAGACCCGGTAATCCCTGTGGACCCTAATATTCCATATTATTATAAAAATGAAGTGAAACAAAGCCTACCGTCACTCCAATGGGTCCGCGCTGTCCATCCCTTCCGTCTAAACCCTTAAAGTTATTGTTTGAAAAGTATTCATTTAATAAATTCAAACCTTTTCTCCCTTATCTCCTTTCAAACCCATGGGTCCTATCAAACCTGTCTCTCCTCTTTCACCTGGTATTCCCGGTTCACCTTTAAGTCCCGTTCTTCCAATCAATCCCTAAATTAAAGTTGTTTTGAATGCAATGAAAATTAATGAATTACCTCCTGTCCCATTGGCCCTGGTAATCCTACTTCTCCTCTGATCCCGGGAGGGCCGGACGGGCCAATCGGTCCCTTCAAAAGTAATTTTGTTAAAAATATTTATAATTATATTTGATATATAATTGACATACGGGCGGACCTCTTTCTCCAGGAATTCCATATCCCTCTCCATCTCTTCCCGGTTCGCCATCAGTCCCGGGTATCCCATCTCTTCCGTTTATCCCTGGAATCCCGGGTTCGCCCTTTGATTTAATCAAATTAATAAAAGTTGAAAAAAAACAATACATACTCTGTCACCTTTAGTCCCGGGTAATCCCATTCCTCCCCTTTCGCCCTGAAGTCCTATTTATTTTGAAAATTGCAAATTGTTTTGTAAGCAATTGTTTTGTCAAACTTATATACCGGGCATTCCTTGTGGGCCAACAACTGTCTGTCCCATCGGTCCGGGCGAACCCTTTTTTCATATTATTATTTAAAACAAAATTCTTAAATCTATAAAATCTATTACTTGAGGTCCGGGCGGACAGACCGGACATTCACTAATTGGTTGAGTTGGAGATGGTGTTGGAGGGAAAGTAGGTGGCGGTGGAGGTGGTATTGTTATGGCTGGCCTTCGAGACTGAACACAAAATGTAAATTTATTTAAAAAGAGATAAAAAATATTACAAATTCAGAACAGGACTCTCTCTCGGGTCGGGTTGGGTCACAACTGACCACTAAATATTGTAAATCCAACTGAAAAATAATACTTTAATATAATTTGAAATATTTTATATGAATAAAGAGATTACGGGAACTGTTGTGAGGTCGTCCTCATACTTTGCTAACCAAATGTCTCCGTTTAGTTTTATTGGACTTCTTATGTCCAAAGGAATGGTTGACCTTTTCTCACAGTTATGAAAGAGAGTGACTCTGTCTGTAAGAACACTGAAATGTATTTTATTCCAGTGATTGTCTTCACAATTAATGTTTGGAAACTTAAGAGTTTGGATCCGATTATTGTAATCCAATGTATAGAAGTCTAATCTCTGTTTTTTTGGTAAATAAGTTATTCCAAACCTAAACATACGATTATTTAACAATTGATCAAAAGAAGGCAGTTCTCACTGAGCGGCCCCCAAATCATCACTGATTCTGATGACAGTCCAGGTCTCCTCTTTTGAGGGACGCTTTTTGAAAGAACAAACTAATGAAAATTGTTCGGGTAATCCATCGGGAAATACAGTGCTATTAATAGTTAATTAAAAGTCATTTAAAGTGATTTAAAAATGGAGTCATATTTAAAGTGATATAACAAACAATGAATACCTCGTCGGTAGAGTCAGGTCAGCCTTTTTAGACAAACGATATGCGGTTTGCATTTTATTAGAGCCCCGAACTCTTTTGACTCCAGGAAAGTCCAAATCAAAATTATCCAGTTGAAAGCGACGGATCAAATCAAAAGTTGGTAAATCATCTGCTCCTTCAATATTGAGTGGACAGCCACCATCTAGCACATTCATTATTTTAATTAAAATGGATAAATAGTATAAAGTAGTGTTACCCGTCTCTGTTGTCAATCTTTGACGCCTTGGATTCGATGCATTAACTTTTCATTTAAGATAATTAATGGTTAAGTAATTGGAAATCATTGAAACAATGACTTACAGTGAGCTCCCAATACATTCAATGATTTTAAAACAATTAAATCAATGAAAACAATGAGAAAATCTGTTAAACCAAACGATAAATTCATTTCTTTTTTTAATTAATTAAAGGAAAATCTCTATAAAAAGACAGTGAACTTGAATTCATAGAACATTGGCTTAAGTTGTGTTCTGCCAAAACTTCTAAATGTGAGGAATGTCCTATTCTGTGCTATAATCTGCAATTTCCTACTCTTTCACGTCTGGTCTAAAATACTATTTTTTTTCTTTTTTTTATTCGAGACATTAATAATCACTTCTCAAGAATTTGTTCGATTCATTTGGTTTTCCTAATAAGTTGTGCACATGTGGTGTGTTCTCAACTGTCAACTCATTTTTGTCTGACATTTATGTCGATTTACTATTTTATGGTTGAAAACCAATCGCTCATAACTAATATCTTAACCCAAATTAGAATTAAGTTTTCGACAAATACTTCAAATGATTTACTTTTGTTTTTTTAATCCATAAATCTTTTGATTTCGAGCTATAATTCAAATAAATTAGTTTTTTAAAACTCATTATTTATTAATTTCTCAAAGCATTCATTTTTTATCATTTATTTTGAAAGTTCTGTTACTTTAGAACAAAAAAAGTGTCTTAAAATTGTCGTTAAGTTTAGATTTTATGTAAAATAATAGAAATGAAGGAAATGATTAAATAGTACAGTGAATGACCGATCATATGAAGTACCGATCTTATGAAATGACCTTTCTTATGAACTAAACCTAAAAACCAAAACCCATTCTCATAGACACTAATGTTAATTAGAGACCGATCTTATGAAATGACGTTTGTTATGAAGTGAAAACTGAAACCAAAATTACTAAAATCAATGCTTTTTAATGACCGATCGTATGAACTAATGATAAAATAAAAACTAAATATAAGCCCTATTTTTATATTTTTGTATAAAATGTTTTTAAATTGATTTCAATCAAAATGTAGGAAATAATTTCTAAATCAAAGGCTTTATGTGCTATCAATACTTTTCAGAAGTATCTTTTACAAAGTGTAATAATTCATTTAGTGAATATTTAATTCAAATTCAAAGTAAAATAAATTATTTTAAATAACTCAAAATTGTTTTATATCATTAAAACAACAGAAAATTACTGATATTTTAGTTAAATTGTAATTATTTAACATTTTATGATGTTTTTTACCTTTAATTATATAGTGACCTATCTTATGAACTGACCGATGTTATGAACATCTATATTCAGTCAACTCAGAAATATGAAGGAATTTTAATTAAATTTCCTATAATTGGCATACAAATTTAACAGTCATAATTGAATTTTCCAATCAAATTTTTGAAATTTATTCAATATTTATTCTTGTTTAAAGATTATGAAATTTTGAAAAACACCATGCTGTTTTTTGAGACACTGATTTCTGTAGGAAAAGCCAAAATTCAGTAAAAAATTGACAAACCTTTAAAAGTCTTTCGTCGAAAATTTAAAAAAAAAGATTTATTTCCTGGGATTTTAAATTTACATATTATTTTAGCATAAATCTTTATAAAGTACCATTTTAAATGGCTCACTAAAATTATAACTGACCATATATTAATCAAGATAAATAAATTCTTTTAAATGTAAAAAAATTGGATAAAATTATATAAATTAAAAAGTTTTTGAATTTTAAAAATATAATTAATAACAAATAAAATTCATGTAGGAAAATAAAAAATTTTAAAATATCTTTTTCAATTATATTAAAATGGCTTATCCTATTTCAAAACTGTTAAGATTAGGTAAATGAAACTTATGTCATATATATTAAGGTTGTATACAAATTAGGGTTGGTTTTAATGTGATATATTTAGACATATGCAATAACATATGCTTAACGCTAACTTAAAATTAGCAATGTAAATTTTTAAATTTTGCTCAATTGTAAAAGAGATATATTTTGATTCGACAGCAAAACCATTAAAATCGTTTAAAATATAAAAATTTTATATTATTTTAAACACAAATATTATTAAATAAAATGAAAATACACGAAAATTTTAAATATAAAGATAAACAAAATCTAATGATTTGTAAATTTAAACATTTATAAATTACAACATTTCTTTAATTTCCTAATGAATTTTAATAATTTTGGTGCCATAAAATAAATAGCTTTTCCTCTATTAAGTACATATAGCACATTAAGCAATTATATTTGCTCATAATAATATGTTTGAAATTCCTTAAATTAAAATTTTTAAATTATTTTAGTTTATTTTTCATTTTACAGAATTTATTTAACATGATTAAAATATTATGCTAAAAAGAATAGTTTAAAAACACATATTTTTTCTATTTTCAATTTTCTAAAAAGTTTTTACCAGGGATGGCGAAAGGGGGGGTATTCCGGAATAACCCCTCTAGAAGGCAAAATTTTCAAAATACCCCCCCTAGGAGTTTGGGACCCCTAACATTAGCGTCTATGGACAGACACTAG
>JAQFZM010003783.1:0-10509 GCA_034695785.1 Galumna obvia
TGATCGCCAGCGCAGAACATGCATTTTGTTGTTTCTTCTGTGCAATGTTTCCTCATATGACCGAATTTGAGACAATTATAACATTGAAGTAAAGGCGAAAACCTCTCCACATGAACCCTTTGAAATTTAATATTTATTCTTCCCACACACATTTTTCTAAATAGTGCGCCAGAAACTTCTAACACGTAGTTAAGCAAATGTTCGCTGCGTTTCGTTCTAACGAATTTAATCCTTAGATGTTTCGAAGGGGGGTCTTCGCCAATGATATCTTTGATGTGTTGATTGTGAGAGACAATAGATTCGATTAGTTTTCTCTTCGGGATTTCTTTTCTCACACCCTTCAAATATACCATGAGGTTTAAACGTTTTTCTATTCGTAGATCAAGTGTTGGGAAATCTCGCCTTATCTTCTCCATCATTTTGTCTCGTGACGGTTCGGTCGAAAGCACTTATTTCATCGTATTGTTCGAAAGCGATTGCATTACAATAAAGTCTTTACTTAACTTATCTATTTCAAGTTTTGACACCAATTTCCTTCTATCACTCATTTGATCGTTTATGTCTTTGTTTTTAACAATAAAAGAATAATCTTTCAGTCGATTTTTCGAAAAAGGTTCATTGATTTCTAATCGATTAGCTGCAGTTTGAGTTGAGTTTAGTTGATTAGATTTCACTAAGTCGGTAGAATTCACAACGACTGCGTTAGCTTCCGCAAAAGATTTAATGTTTTCTTCTATTTTTGTTTGATTCACTCTAATCTCTTTAATTATATCAATGATATTACGGTCGTCAACCTTCGGCGATTCGATGTCGGTCTGATTAGCACTATCTAATGCGTTAGTTTTCTCTTTCGTCTTAGTTAGTTTTTCCTTTTCGTTCTTTAGATCAATTTTGTTCTTAGTGATTAGTTGTTCTCTTATCTCATCGACGAGAGGAGTCATTACATCTCGTAAGCTCTTATCATAAAATCGACCAATAAATTTTTTATCATTTCAATAGAAAACTTAATCAGGTTCAATGATCCAAAAGTGGTGTCTTCATATCTGCCAGCCAGACCTTTCATCTCCTCACAATAAGGCACTATCCTATCTGTATCTGATGGAGGTTCACTTTCAAATAACTCAATTCTTTCTTTATTCGAAATATCCTTCGTTACGATTAGGTTAGATTTCTCTGAACACAATAATTTTCCTAATATCTGAGGTTCGCCTGGACTAAGTACATCGGTCGTCAGACGAGTGAGAAGAGGTGTGGCTGGAGCCTTACGAAATTCTCCAAAGCTCTTCGGTACGTTTCTTCTGACTATCAGTGAATTTTTGATTTCGATTCAATTGGTTAGCGTTAGCATAAGCTTTAGTATTCGCTCTTGTATTGGGTTACATTATGTATTCGTTATCGAAAGTAATATTTTTTCTGTCTCATTAGTTAGAAGTTTCGCACTTTAGAGTGTCTAACTTACTAATTAGTTAATTCGCAACTAATGATCAGTCGAACTACGTGACCTTGACCACAATTTTGCGGTAAAACGTATCCGCCGATGCCGCCGAATGTCACAAAAGTTGTATATTGTCTCTATTAAGAAGAATCCGGAAGAATTAATTCAATCGGTTGAACGGTTTTGCCACAAAAAGCGATTTTTCAAATGTAAACAAACCAATTGGCAGACAGCAAAAGCACGTCTTCTAGGCCGAAAATGGTCACCAATAGGTCCAAAAACGATCACAAATAATAACAACAGTTAGGTCACATATTAATTAATAATATTTGAGACGTTGGCCGCACTTCTTGGCCATTATCCGTCGTTAAAATTATAATTATTTGTAATACAATTCAAAACAAAGTCTTATCTGAAGAATTGTCTCCATTTGGTAAGTAAACATTTGAGACTAATTTTAACATTAATTATACACAAATATAAAATGTTTTTGAAAGTTTGGTCACACCCGAAATCCACTGGCCTTTGGTAAAAATGTTTGAAATATTTTCAAAATTGTAAACAATTGATAAAAATGGCTTCGATTAGTTAAGTTAGGTTAGATAAGGTTAGGTTAGATTAGGTAAAGTTTTTTTCCGTTTGTTAAAATATATTTTATTTAAGCGCTGTTTCGTAATACAGGAAATTAATTTCTTTATAAATACATGTCATGATTTACTTATTTATAATAATTATATGTATATTCTATTTATTGATTTAATAAAATGAAGATGAAATGAAGATGAAATAATGAATGAAAATGAAAATGAAAAAGAAAATATAAGAAATTAATGAATTTATGAGTTTAAGAATTATAAGCATTAATTAAAATTAAATTTGTTTTTGTTTTTTTTCAATTTCCTAATTTTATAAATTTTTTAGTTTTTTGTATTTTGTTCAAATGGTTATTGTATTAAAAAAATAATATAAATAATTTAACTAAAACTAATTCATTTTTTTGGATTTAACTAATTTTATGAATTTTTGGTTTTGTATTTTTTTCTAAAGTATTAGAGAAATTAAAGAAATAAAAGTAAAAGAAAATATAAAGAAATTAAAGGAAAAAAAGAATTAAAAAATTTCTCTCACTCGTTTTCCTATTTCGGTCGAAATATCCGCAGAGTATTCACTGTTGTGGTTTTCTGGCGTACTTTTTATGTTGTTGTTTGTTGTTCTTACGTTCTAACTCTAAGTGTTTTTGGCGATTATTCATCGTTTCTTCAGGTGCGGCCTGATTTTATTGGCGTATTTGACGTTTTACTCCTCTCAAAGGAAGTATTCTTAGTTTAAAATTTGTTACTTCTTTAGAGACTTCTGTCTCTTCCCAATCACTTCCTTCAAGGAGGAGTGTAGAAGCCCTTTCATTTCTTGTTGTCATTTTCCCGTTATCAATGTTTTCTATTAACGGCGTAGAAGCCTTTTCATTTCCTATTAAATTTTTTTGGTATAATCGTTGAAATAAAATTGCCTGGAAGTTGTGTTTAAAGTTTTAATCGCTGTCTAAAGCGTCAGACGTTAGGTTTTGACCTAGCCAAATTTTATCGATGTTTCTGGCGTTTAAGATGAATTTTGGAGGAGATATTTTATCGAGAGGACAAACTTTGAGTTTTGTTTCTATGTTAAGGTAAAAAAGGTCTGGATATCCTGCCGTAGTTTTGGCATAAGGCGCATAGCCTGAATGGCGTGAATTGATGTGCTTGGGCATATTGCGGTTTCGGTCGAAATTGCCGTATATGACGCATTGTTGAGGAGTCCTATTAGGTATTTTGTTTTTTTCGTCGGTGTTTGAAAGGTACGCTCTTTTCCTTTTGAAATTGAGTTTAATTTTATTATATTCGTTGATGTGTTGGTTGGGTTCCATTATAGTTTTCAATTCTTTTCAGTGTGTTTGAAGTGGCATTTGGCGTAACAGAAAATATTTTTGATTGATTTTTGGCTTTTTTTAGGTCTCATTTTGTGGTTTACCTGTAGTGTCAGGTTTATCTAAAGATTGCAAAAGGTTTGGCGTATATTGAGTATATTAGTGTCGATGTTGACTGGATTCATAGGAATTCGTTTGGATTTTTCTTCTTGTGGCATAATTTTTAGAGCCTTTAGCTTTTGTTCAATGGTCGAGTGTTTAAGTATAGTTTTCTTTAGTTCTTTGAGTGAGTTTTCCTGACATTCTTTTCTTAGTAGAAGAGAAAGGTTTCATCAGATCTTGTTAGGCGTTCTATTGTTCGGAGATAAGCGATATGCGTTGTTTTGTGTTCTAGTATTTGGCATTGGAGATAGGTGTTCGACTGTTCCAATTTTTTGATTCTTTGGTTTGATACTTTAGGTTTTCTTCTAATCCGGTCCAGAGATATTCCACTTTGTTGAAAGTGCCTTCCCACCATTCGGTAATACGGACACGTCTCTCACAATTGTTTACTTCATTTGGGTCAGCCATTAGATAAGTTAGGCGTAGTTTTAGTTTGGCGTATGAGTTGAATAAAATGCAGGAAAGGTGGAGAAAGCATGTATTTGTTGTTCTACCTGTGTGGCGTAGTTGTGAGCATGCGTTGGTATTGTTCATATAATCAGCGGGTTTTTTGAAGTTATGTTAGTGTTTGCGTTGATTGTAAATCATCCAGTTTGTTAATTTCTGAAATCCTTTTTGCATTATTTTCTAAATATATTTTAAATTCTATTTTTAGTTTATCGCTAGCGATAAATTTGGTGTGGTTAACTTCCTTAAAATTAATATTTAATATATTTGTAAGTTTTGTGAAGTTTTCCCTGTCTTGAGCTACAATTGGGCAGTCATTTATGACATGTTTAATATCCTGCTCAGTGTGACCGTACGGACATTTGGCGTTTAGTAATATTTTCCTAGTAGTTGTAGGGTTGGCGTTTTCTATGGTTTCTATGCTTTTGTGTGCGGGTTGGGGGAGGGAGTAAAATGGAAAGCGATCTTGTAAAATTCTATCTAAAGTAAGAGTGTGGATTGTTTTGCTTCCCCGAAAAATTTTAGCCACCTGTAATATTTTTAGATATAATGGCATAAAACCCAATATTACTTGAGTGGCGCTCAGTGAAAAAGTTTTGTATGCTTTTAATGCCTGTTGGGCTAACTCTCGTTGTAATTGATTAAGTTTCCTTTTAACCGATTTGTAATGTGTGGCATTGAACCATAATGATGCGGCGTAAGTGATAAGAGGTTCAATCGCTTGATGATATATTGTTTTCAAAACGCAGGGTGTGATGCCCAAGTAGGATTGGCAACCCTAATCAATTGTTTTTGAACACTAATGGCTTTTGCTATTGAACTGTTTATAATGCGTATCCATTTGATGTTTTTATCAATCGGGTGTGCATTGCGTTAGTATCGCGTCCGATTTTATATACTGTATATGAGGGTAGACTATCGAGTTTTTGTGGTAGGCCGGGTAGTGTTTGTGTCTCTGTTGGAAATGAAGAATAATATTCCGTCCAGTGGTTACAATCTCCCTGTATATGCATAAAAGACATTGTCTGATTGCTGATTTATGCGCGTTGCTCTTCTTTTTCTTCTTCGCGTCTTTGGTTTTATTTGCGTCTCGCGCGTTACTGCTTTTTTTCGTCACTCCCTTTTTTTACATTTGCTTCAGTGGCGTCTTTTCGAGCTGAGGATGTGGCAGCGATACTTTGCGTTACGGTTGGAGGGGTTTTGTAGGCTTTGGATAGACTTTCGATGGTTCGCGTCAGACGGCTGTTGTCCAATAGTGATTCCTTTTGGCCTTTCAGTTATTCTATCTCTTTATTTCTTCTCGCGATTATGCGTTTGAGGTATTCAACCTCTTCGTTTGCCTCATCACATTGACGCGCAATACCCAGACAGCGGTCAAATTTTTTGATGTTAGGGTCAGCCATTTGATGCGTCAATAATATTTTGTGTCATTGATTTTTTTGCAACTGTCAATTATGCGTAAAATAAATTTAATTTGTAATGAACAGGTTGAAGGGAGAGACTGAAGATTGAGGTATATTCGATCGCTTATATATGTGATAGATCGTGAGTCAAGTTTGTTTGTGTCACCTATCGTTTAATTGTAAAGTCTCTACGGGTCGATTGGGCTGATATTTGTTTCTGTGGGTATAGGGATGCGTCAAATGGATGAGTTGTAGATTTGTGGATCGGAGATATTTAGTTTTATTTTTTTAGAAAGATTGAATATTACTGAATATGAAACGCTTGTTAATTGATACAAGCGTCTTTCGTTAGTTTTAGAGGTTATGTGTTATGTTTAATTGAAATTTTTAAGTGAGCCAATAATCTCTTTGACGAATAGCGAGAATGCGTCAATGAGCTCCTTATCATGTTTCGTTAGATAGTGTTAATTTGTTTTGTCCATTGATTCGACTATCATTGCCGCTTTTGAAACAGGAGTATTCGACTTTGTTTTTGCCGCAGCTGAAGCGAATGATTTTGAGAGTTGTGAGAGTTGAGGAGTCAACTCCTCTTTATTTAGCGCTTTTGTATATCTTTTTGTCTGTTTTTAACGACGCCTTTTGTTGGAAGCCGCTGACGCTAGATTGTTGCTCGTCCAAGTCAAACCATTTGTAGTTGACGCCATCGATTCCCACGAGTCCATCTTTAGGCCAAGGTTTTGTTTCATTTGCTGGGTAAAAGGAGGCGCGTCAACCACGAAATAATACCAATTTTTGGGTTTGTTCATATACGCCCCGTATTTTTCCAGATAGATTGAATGAGTGTCTCCAAAGTGGCGTCCCATATTCTTGTTGGTCGCCAGACATTCCCAAGTTTGGGTTAGGTTAGGTTAACATTAATACTGTATTTAATATTATATTAATGAAGATATATAAATAATGAATAATATTCTTTAATATAATTTTTGTTTATTTCTCATAGCAATTTATTCAAACCTTGATATATACTTATATTTTTAAGTTTCATTTCGCCAGAAATTTTTCGTTTCGCCAGAAGAATCTGACTAAACATTTTTCTGGCGAAACGAAACGAAACCTCTAAATCAGTGGAAAGAAGGAGTGTTTTAAGCGGAAATCAATTTATGGTTTTAACCACCAAAACAATGATACTGGACTCAAGTTAGGGCTTTAGGTTTCAGTTTAAATATAACCATAAATAGGGAAGTCTTAAAATTAAGAGCAAATCAAGTCATGACACTCAGACTTAAAATTTAATGTAATTTTAAAATAAAAATAGTTCTAACCATCAATCAGTTAATAATTGCAAAAATAAATTGCTTTGTTTTTAGTAGATTTGGTTATAGTAAATACTTAACATAATATTAGGGTTTTCACATTGAAATTTCGTTTTTTGTTTAGGATAAATTGTAACGATTTTTAAAAATAATAAATCGATTGTTTAAAAATTTAAACTATTTCTATTCTGTTAATCAATTATTGTTCTTTAATTATCTTTATTAAAATTCTATGTTTATTTATCAAGTTGATTATAAATTAATTAAATATAATAGCACATAAATTATAAAAATTTTCAATTTTTTAAATTTTAAATTTAAAAAATGGCGTTAATTAAAAAATTATTTACACATAATCTTTATAATATTGGATGTCTATAATAGAAAAACGAAAAAAAATATTTAAACAAGGTATTTTTAATAATGAAGTAAACTAAAATATAAGTCATCATCCTATTTCTATAATCGTGAATAATGAGCACAATCCGTGAAATATTCCTAAATAACCCTTATTAAAATATATTCTATACAAAGGTAATTTTTAACAAATATTAATTATTTATTTAGAAATACAATCATATAATTTTTGCAATTTTTTGATTAAAAATTTCACAAAAATAGCTAAATTTTAGCTTAATTTTGTTCTGATTACCAAGATTATAGTAGATTGTATAAAATTTTTGTAAACGTTAAAAGTCCTATTCATTCTTAATTTTATATAATATATTTTTATTCTTGCCATTTAGTTTATTTTTTTAATAAAATAAAAAAATGAGAATTTTTTATATTTTTTGCTGTAATTTTTAATTATCATTAAAACTAATTAGAAACTAAATATAAAACCTAAATAGTAATTTTATAAAGAGCTATAATATATGCACACAATAGACTAATTTTTGTTTTTTTAAATTTCGATTTATTGGTTACAATTAACGATGTAATCTTTCCCAACAAAAAACGAAATTTCAATCTGAAAACCCTAATATAACATCAGTTTTCATAAAACATATCTTTACATATATTTCTTCAACTCTAAGAAATGTCTAAATATTGTGAAAATCAAATAAATCTAATGAAAAGGAGTTCAGATAGTCTTAGAAGTTATGACTCATTTGATAAATGTCTTAAAAAGTCAATGAATTTGAAACTAATTTAATAATGAATTTAAATGAATAGCAATTCATTTATTTTAAATTAAGAAATTAATGATTACATTAGAAAAAAATTATGGTTACAAATGTTACTAGATTACTTAATTAATTTAAAGGCTTGAACGAGAAAGTAATGGCCACAAAGAAAATGTTAAACTTAAAAGACAATGAACTATAATATAATCTTGATAAATTTAGAAAGTTGATAAACTTTATGTTTTCTAATATTTAAAAAAATTTTTTTTAATAAAAATGATTTCTCTATTTATTAAAACTTGTTTAAGTGGTTTACACTTAAGTTAGACATCTCTTAAGGTAAATGAACAAGTTCATTTATAATAAATGAGATAAAGAAACAAGTTTATCTATTTTTAAGGTATAAATGGGAGACTATATTGCAAACTTGTATTCTGTTCTCTTTTGTTTAGTAAACTAATGAATAAAATGTCATTTTTGACAATTTTGTTAAATACTTTCTTTTCTGATATTTATTTGACTTTTATAACACTATTAATAAGTTTTATTGTCTATAAACTAACAAAATTCTATTTTCAAGTGTATAGTCTCCCTCCCGGACCCCTTCCACTGCCACTATTGGGTAATATTCTTCGTAAGTAATATTAAACTAATAAAAAATATATTAATTAATGAATAAATGAATTATAGTTGAATTAATGAACAATTAATTAATTTAAATGAAAAAAGTACTAGTTCCAAAATTTCATTTACAGTATTTAGGAACAAGGAACATTGGGACAGAATATTTCGTACACTAAAACAAAAATATGGTCCAGTCTTTACATTTTGGTTGGGAAACAACCCATTGGTGTTCATCACTGATGCAGACATAGCCCGCCAGACGTTGCGAAAGAATGACTTCTCGGGACGACTAAAAACATATTTTGGTTATTTTATAATAAAATTATCCTTGATTATTTAATTATACTTATTAAATAGGAAGTCATTTGTCAAATAAAAACTACCAAGATGTTATATTCACAGACTATTGTCAAACTTGGGAAGCGCTCAGAAGAGTCGCCCATTTGGCTGTGCAGTGAGTAATGAATGAGGAATGACAAGATAATGCTAATTTTGACATCACCTAGGAAACATTCAACAAATGATAAGCTTATAAATTTGGTCACCGATTGTGTCGACTCAACCGTTAAATTAATGATCGAAAAGGAAGGCATTAATAAAGAGTTTAAACCAATGAATTACATCTATTTATTATTCCTAAACATTCTGTCGTGCAGTGCATTTGGAAAGAGGTCAATTAACTTATAAATAAAATTCTCCTTGATAAAAAGAACATTATTTTATTCATAGATATTCAATAGAAGACAAAGAATTCAATAAAATAGTTTACATATTCAGAGATTTTAGACAAGAGATTGGCTTCAGATTTGTTTTGTGGGAATTTTCATCACTTCTGAGACTATTTGACAGAAAACTCGTCACTAAACAGAAGAATCTCATGGAATGGTTGGTCACTAAAATCAATGAGAAATTTATAGATCACTATAAAGACTACAACGAATCCATTGAACGGGACTTTTGTGATGCGCTCATCACTGCTAAGAATGAAGCGCTCAGAGAAGGCAAAGAGTCGGCTCCTTATTTAACTGATAGTAATCTAGTGATGAGTGTATTGGATATATTCTCTGCCGGAACTGACACCTCTCAGGAGACCTTTCAATGGATATTACTTTTCATTTGTTATTATCCGGAGATTCAGAAAAAGTTAAGACAAGAAATTGAGACACAAATCGGTGACAGAATTGCAACTCATGAGGACAGGAATCAATGCCATTATGTTATGGCATTCATTATGGAAATATTGAGATTTAGAAATGTATTCCCCACTGGTTTACCCCATAAGGCAGTTGTGAGCAGTAAAATCGGTAAAATAATTCTTTTTTTGTTTGACATTATTTATATTAATTCAATTAATTATATTTCAGGCGATTATACAATACCAGAAGGAATGGGTGTTTTTGTATATACGGGAATGGTTTTAACCGATGAAAAGTATTGGCCGAACGCACACGAGTTCAGACCCGAAAGATTTCTTGAAAACGGAAAGTTTATAACGACTCGTCCCAAGTCTTTAATACCTTTTAGTGTCGGACGTCGAGTCTGTTTGGGAGAAAAGTTAGCCATCGCTGACTTATTCCTTGTTTTGGTCCGACTCTTACAGTCGACATCTGAATATACACTTACCCTTGGTCAAAATAATGGTATAGAGCCTGATGTTAATGTCACCGATACTTACACTCCATATGAATACGAAATCATTTTTAAGACAAAATAAATTAATTTTGTTTTTGTATTTTTGTTGAATAAATCATTTAATATAATATTATTTTAAAAAAATAATTTATTGTATTTTAAGTCTTTTATTTCAATTGAATTATACAGAACTCAATCGATAATTTTAAGTACCATTAATTTTAACCAAAACTCAAAACCAAAAACTCGTTCCCATAGACGTTAAAAAACTACCGATAATTTTAACAAACCGTTAATTTTAATCAAATATGTAAACCAAATCTCATTGAGATGCATATAAAAGTGATACCAATAATATTAACTAAAATTTCAAAAACAAAAAATAAAACTTATATTAAATAATTCAATTTGTTTTATTAAGAAGTATTTTTGAATAAAATGTTTGATAAGTTGTCTAAAAATTAAC
>JAQFZM010003784.1:0-10509 GCA_034695785.1 Galumna obvia
GTGATTTTTATGAACATCTAAATTAACCTTTTCTCATTAGTCAAGTCCTTTAGTAATAACTTATTAATAATAACTTAGATTCGGAATATTTAAAGTGCGCGCATGAAAATATGAACAATAATTGATAGTCATTGGTCAGTATCTTTTTTAATAGAATTTGATCATGATACAACGTATACTAAAGGTTAAAAATTTGAATTTCAACAAAATATTAAGGGGTTTATTTTTCAATTATCTTGGTAATTGAATTTAGGAATGAGATAAAAAGGGCCTGAAAAAAGGCCTGAAATTCCAATTGGAACTATTAACTTTTATATATTAATAGTATTTGAAAGGCTTTTGGGAAAGTAATTAATCGATGGCCATCTTTTGCTTCTTTCGCTTTATGACAAACAGATCGATTGCGATGTCTTTGTCTGTGTTTGTCATTCTTAGGCAACAAGTCTTTGTCTCATTCTGTCTCAGTTTCACATTTCTCTGTTGCCATTGAAAACCAATTCATTTGAGGTCGAATCGATTGCACAGTCAGTCAGCTCTCCATAGGCTAATGTTTACTCTACACTTCCTCTTTCTATACATAATATGGAATTCATAGAATTTTATTGAAATCAAAATAAATTTTAACATTAAATTCAAATAAGTTTTAATGAGAATCATATCAACGAAATATTTTTGTTTTATATTTAATAAATTATTATTAATTATTAAATATATTTTATTAGAAACGATTAATTTGAACTCAAATGAATAGAATTGTGATTCCCTTTTGATAAATGTTTGCAATTATTATCTTCGAATTAAAAATGTATCCATCAACTATAAACTATAAACTATCAACTTTTGCTGATCGTTAGGCAAACTCTGATTTATTGATTAGATTCACCATTCGTTAAATAACGGATCCTTTGATAGGATTTATGTATTTTTTTCTTTGAAATTACATTTTATATAAATAATGAATTACAGAAAACAACTAAACTTATTATTACGAAACATTTTTTAAGAAATTCTCATTTTGTTGGCCAATATTTTTCAAAAATAAATACTCTTATTAAATGAAGAGCTGAGTCTTTATTATAATGATTAGAATTGAAGAGTTCTTATTATAGATATTTAAGGGGCAAATAAAACAAATGCCAAACTATTATTAAGTGTTTGAACGCCAGAACTTTGGATCATAAGTTAGAAACCTTAGAGTGATCTGAAAATCTCTAAAATAAACCGTAAAAAGAAGAGTAACTTTTGTTAAAAAGGCTGAAAACACTCCCAAACAGATCATCATAACTCTCGACGGAGTCTTTTTGCTCAAAACTATAACAACAATATTTCATCGAATCTAACATTAGTTGTATATTAAAAAAAAGTACAAAAAGTAAAGAGTATTGTAAAAGTATTGTAAATATATTTAATGGTATTTCAAAAAACCTTTTAAAGACTAATTCTATTCTAAAAGACTTGTTATTCAAAAAAAGAAGTTTTACCCGATTTTATAAATAGTTTAATATATTCCTTATTTACTTCTGTTGAATAAGATATTGAATATTCAAAATAACATTTATTTATATTTCGTGAACCCGTGCACACCCAACGGCTACAATACAGGTTTTGGTACCTGTCCTCTGCTGTGCTCTTATCTCCAAAGAATTTCTTTTATTTTATTGTCTTATTTGAAATAAAGTGAGGCATTTATAATAAAAGTTATAATATATTACAAAAGTTATGATAATTATAGCGATGTTTACAATATTTTGATGAATACAATGAAATCATTTCAAACAAAAAACACGAGAATATAATTTGAATATTATATTACTCTATATTTTCATTTAATATCATTTTGATTGTATTTCTCTACTTTTATAGTATTAAGTTTTTTCATATCAACAGTAAATGCGATATTTTATCGACAAAAGCACTAATATTTCACTCAATTATTATTTTGTTGTTTTCTGTTGAATCCATACATTTTTCAAATACTATTTGATTTGTTTGAAGACAGAAAAAAATTATATCCAATGCAAACAAATTTTTCAAATTTTCATTTCTGTTAAATAAACAGATTTTTATACTTTAAATTGTAAAGTTGCATGTTCACTCTTACGTTTACTTTTACGTTCACTCTTGTGTTCACTCTTTTGTGGTTTAATAAACTATTGATTTTATATTTTCAGAATATTATGATATGTTATGACATCTCTAAAGTATTTCTTTAGTAATACAAGAATTTTAGTGAAATTTCAGAACAAATTCTCCGATTATTACAAAAAACTTTTATTTATAATATTTGAAATTCAAAGAGCCTTCGGGTCATTCATTGTGGAGGTTGTGCTCAAAGAAGGGATGCTTTGTTCAAACTGTTATTTAATATTATCGACTCTCAGATCTCTTATTCTTATATTTATTATTAAAGTCTATTCAATATTTCATCGAAACCATAGATTATAATTTTAAATGAATGAGTTTTTATTAAAACTTTTCGTACAGAAATTTTAAAGAAAATTCTAGTATTTGTTATATGACTACTTTTAGAAGACTTAATATAGTAGTTTCAGTAGTTTTTATTATAATATATCACAGATTTTATGAGAACTCAACAAACAAACGATCATTTTTTTAATTTCAAATTTATATAATATTTCTGATTCTAAGAGACCAACACTTTTGATAAATAGATGTCTAAAGAATAAAATCTGACAAAAATTATATATTCGTATCATTTGATTAAACAAAATTAGAATAATATAGAATAGAACTATAGAATAGACAATTCAATAGACAATTTAATAAAGTAGTATATATGACAACTTATTTACAAATTGTTTCCTCAAATTAATGATTCTTTTGCTTTGAAATCCTGGAAATGAAGACAATAATTGAAATGTTTCTCAATTCAATTCTATCGTAAAATGTCAGCAAAACTAAAGGGTAACTAATTTATGTCCAATAATTAGAAAAGTTGAGTGAAATGATCCGTTGAGAGGACTGTTATATAATTTTATTAATGGATATTTTCTACAATATATGGCATATCTCTTATTGCAATCTTTTGGTAGATTTCTTTAGCCATTTATGCGATCATTACTATACCAGTGGTTATGTTTTCCGTTATTTTTAATCCATTGATGGTATGAACATGAGATCGACTTTATTGCGACTTTGCATCTCTTGAATGGCATCCGATGGTATACTTTCAATAATATCCAATGTTTTTCTGCAATCATTAATCATTGAGGGCTCACTTCCCTCAGCCATGAATTTGGGATTTATTTTGCAAAAGTGTTTATATATATGGAAAGTTGTAGTTTGCATCGCATGTTGCTATTGAATCAAAAATCTATCAAGTTTATGTTGCACTCAGTTGTAATATGTCGGCGAGTCTGTCGCCATCATCTCATTATCCATTTCTTGATTTATTCGATTCGCTAAAAGAAATTCAATTTTTATTTACAAAACTTATGAAAAATGATTTTTCCTGAATATTGTAATATTATGAATGAAATAACATTATTTAAAAATGATTTCAATGATTGTCTTATCATTTATTTGCAGAACATTTTGAAAATGGTTTTAAAAAATAGTTTCACTTAAACTTATTTTTGATGACACTATTAAACTCTATTAGAGTTCAACAAAATTCTGGGAATTATATACTATTTATGTCATAAAATAGATTGCGATCTATTGTTGTGAAACCTCTTTAGAAGTTTTGTCATAAGAGTGGTCCGACTCATCCAAACACATGTCATATGACAATACACTTATGCCGAGCATCCATTAGAGGCTACAGAAAATGCCATAACAACTAACAATTTTTCAATTTTTTTATGTCCAATCATTCGAAAAATTTATTGATTTTTTTCTATGCAATCAATAAAAATATTATTATTATATCATAAAATATTTACGACAACCAAAAGTGTTTATTAATCTAATAATCGAAGAATTCGTTAATTTACTTTTGATTCTCTCAAATATAGCATTCATTAGAAGTAATGAGAAAATCCATATTTAATCCATAATAGAGTGAATTATTTTTTTTTGTGTTTATTTATTTGAAAATCAAATTCTTTTATAGTTTTTTTTAGTATTTGAATTGTCATTAAATTTAAGTCGATATCCAAAACATTTTCTGAAAGACTGACGACAATAGAGATGTGATATTCAATGTTGTATTGAAAGAGACATCGATTGTTGTCAACGTAAATATCGACTCCAAATATATTCCTTAGTTTTCTTTCTTTCATTTTTTATTGTGTGTCACAAATCAAAAGAATCCATTAAATATAAAGATCTGCTCCGAAACAGTTTATCTTCTGGTGAAGCAGTTTATCATTACTTTCCTTTTATTTGATTTGAATCTTTGATTTGAAAGATATATCTTATCATTGAATTTATTTTCTGTAATTTCATGAATAAAATTATCTTAATTTTTGTCGTCTCGTATTAAATATTCATTCTTTGAAGTGTTAGTTGCATATGTTAACCATGCTTAATTAAATAAGTTTTGATGTTCAAATTGATAGAAGGGTTTATTACTTTATTTGGATAACTTTAATAGATTTCATACATAACTTATAGATTGAAGTAAATGATCTTAAATGTTATCAATTGCTGCCATTTCTATATTTATTGTATAAATTAATGTTTTAATGAGATTTTGATGATATAATCCACTGATTTCTGATTGAAATCTTATAAATCTGAAGAAAGAGATTCTTAGAGTAAACACAATCTCTTAGTCACTGATTTTCAGGGGATTAATAATGGCTTTACTATATGTTATTCACTGAATTGAAAGTGACTTCAAATATCCTGTTGTCGTAAATCAATTGTTAGGCGACACAAGACATCGAAGACATGGCTGAGTGAAGTATTTGATGAAAGTTAGTTTCTTATAGCGTAAGAAATGGTAACTCAAGTAAAAAGTGAAACATCTAATCAATTAATCTGAATCAATCTGTTTGACACATCATATGTGCAAAACTCACTTTTCTTCACTTCGATCGGACGTCTTATCATTAAATATGAGTCTTAGCGACAAAGAATGTCTCTGTCTTTGATTTTTTGATTCTAAATGAAAAATGATATAAAAAGCAAAACAAAACGAAACAAAATCTGGTCAAACATTTTGGAGTACCAGAAAAGAGCCCAAAAAATAACTCAACTGTAAGACTACTTCACTGGAATACAAAACAAGTGAACTGTAATTTTGACTTTTGATTTCAAATTCATCTTTCATTAGTTTAGCCCTTAATTCGAGTGAAAATGTCTTTAATCACATGTTTCGAACAAATGTTTTCCAAGAAAAATATTTTGAAAAATACCAAGATCAATTACAAACTCAATTCAATTTAGAAATAAAAAAGTTTTGTTTAAAGTTTTAACAATTTATCGTTTATTTATCGAAGGAAACCATAAAATATTTATCAATCGATTGGTTCGGATATTATTTTTTGGATGCAATAAATATTATTTATTTATTACGTTTTCCATATTTGTTACGATAGAGTCATACAATAATAAGAATAACTTTTGTTTACCTCATATTTCTTAAATATACAGAAAAAAAACTTTGATTTGTATTAAAGACAAACAAATGGTTTTTGAAATATAAAAGCGATATATTTTCTGCTCGAAATGTAAATATCTTTTGATCTGAAAAATTTACTCAAATATTTTTTGGGTGTCTTTCAGTGTGTAATAGTCTGTGAATTATATAAATTATTTAAAATTACATAAAGGTTGAGACACATTGCATATGAGGTACCGCCAAATCCCATTTGAATTAGAGTGCAATACATAAAACACTGTGAATACAATTTATTGTAAAACAAAGAGAGACTATTTCTTAATATTTATTTATTCAATTTTTGGAAAATATTTCAAATTTTATTTAGGAGTTGACTTATTAATACACTTTATTACAGAAATAAATTTAGATAGATAAGTTCTTTTAAATAGATATTCTCTTCACAAATTCACATAAATTAGTGTTGAATAAACTAAAAGGTATTCTATTTCTATCCATACTTTCCGTAGAGAACTACAGGTTTTATAATTAGTCTCTCATTTTATTATTGACTTCTCTTTTGTTTTTATTCTATTAATGAAGTTTTAAGTCCTCAAAAAAAAGGACTCATTATTGTTATGTGAATCCAAACAATACATAATTAGAATAAAAGCTTATATTTTATTATCGGCTTATTTTTGGGCTTAAATTCGATCAAAAATTCGGTCCGAAAATGGCTTTAAAATGAAAGTGAAGTATATTTTCTTTTTTTAAGACCTAATAATACATTTGTGATGGTTTTGCGTTCATATAAAAGTACTTTTACGCCACTTTGGATCCAATTTTGACCTAAAACTCAATTTGTAGTCAAAAGCTCTGACGAATAAAATTGAAATTTTATGTCACTATTATTTGTCACTTATTTTGGGTTATTATTAGCTCTGCATAAAATTTATGAAAATTTTATAACTTTCGAATTTATTGCTTACATTTGATATGAGTAGAGAAGAGCTAATAAAGGATTTCGGAAAATATTTTAAATATTTATACGAAAAAATTGAAAATTTCATTCAATTTGTTTACGTATTCTCTTTTTGAAAAGCACTCAAAATTTGAATACCAGAAGAAATCTATTTATAATACTTGTGTTCAGTGACTCTCATAAGTTATTGTCATTTCTTAATGTAAACCTATGCCATAAGATTATTATATATATGAAGAAATATAATAATTTATATATATATTACTGAAAACCATAATCATTTGGCGGCTCTCAAGACGTAAACGCATTTTAAGATTTATACGAAACATATTTCTCGTGAAAATTGCGATATTCTTAGAGAGCAATACAAGTAATACACGTCTAATATAGTGAACACTTACTGAAGATATGTTTGGATATTATATAAATAAAGCAGAAAATTGTCTGAAAATTTTGGATCCAAATTAATATTTCACTTTTGATTGCATATAATTCTTGATTATGTCTTCAATCATTTCAATTGTTTTTACTTAACTTTTGGCTAAAAATATGATAATTTCATTTATAAACTCAATTTTCACATTCATTTCAATTATTTTTATTTCTCTGTTTTTCATAATTTGCATATCTTTGACAAACAAAATGTTAGCATATTTTCTATAACTCATATAATTATTATTCTAAACTAAATAGTTGAGTGACATCTAAAAAATGATCATTTTTTCAAATTCTTGTTGAAATCATTTGGAAATAAGTCACTGAAAAGATATTTCTTTTCCAATGAAAGGCATGAAAACTGATTTTCAAATTTTATTTGTATTGGTTTTCATGTCTTTTCAAAATAATGATATATTTGTTGGGAAAACATATCTTTATTGAAATGGAATCGATTCCAATGTATTTACTTTCATAAGACTTCGTTTTAGTCGACTATTATTTCTTTGATTTATATTTTTGCGACGATTTTTGTTCAAAACAATGATTTTGTTTGAATAAAAAATTATAATAAATCCAATCGTTTGTATCGAGTGATACAAACATTTATTCCGACTAAACAGTAAAAGCTTTAGTATTATATATTAGGAGCTGAGCGTCGCTCCTCTCAATTGTTAGCAAATCATATGTCGGACACATAATAGTAATACTTCTGTTATTTCTATATCAGTAAAAGATGTGAAGCATTTCTTTGCAAATGATTACATTTGGGAGTTGAGTCCAAATCCCGTCGGTTCTCCGTTTTTCTTTTAGAGTAGGGCTCAAATGCATCTCAACGCTGATATCTCTTCTGTATTACTACCTGATCCCTATCCCTAATCGCTTTTTGATTGGCTCCTCCCTTACATTCACTACTGTATTTGGTTTAGTATTTTCAGGTATTCTATATTCTGTCCTTAGATACCATTCTCTACAACTGATTGCTAAGAGATTGAAATACGAAATATTTTCATTATTTTTGTTTATTTTTGTTTTTAATTTTGAAAACTTTTACTTTATTTAAGTTTTTTTTTGAAATAAAACAAATGAGACTACAATTAATTAGAACTCATTAAAGCTTTTTTTAATGATAAGGAATTAGTTCAACAAAATAAAATTGAATCCCTGTTCAATAGGTATGCCTCCCCTTTTGCTTTCCCTCAAAGAAAACCCTCCATCAGATGAGTAGTGTTGTAGCGAATGTCGCAAACATTGTGTTATAGATTACACATAAACTCCAAAAGTCTTTCTTTTAGCACTTATGGCAACGAAAGCAAATTCTCTTTTTATATGATTTGTAAAGAAAAGGTCTGAATAATTGTCATAAGACTGAATACTCTTATAAATGGAGATATAATTTTTCAAAGAATCAGCAAAAATATTTTCCATAAAGAAATTTACTCTTAGTCTTTGGGATTTGTTTTCTCACATCATTAGTGAAACATTTATTAAATAAAAATTTTTGTTATATAAGATTATATTTGTTATATTCGCTATTTTTGTGTTCCTGCAAAATCTTAATTTTACTGCAATTACAACGATATTCGATGCGAAATAAAAGACTATTTTTCAAGACTTGGTTTGAAACTGAAAAAGTTTTTTTGTTATTAGAGCTCATATTATGAGAAATTATGAATCATTTCTAATGAGTTAAAAGTCACGAACGAAACCCAAGTTTTGGAGCTCTGACTGAATAAAAATAGAGTTGTATTGATAAAAGAGAGTGGAGTGAAGTGACTTTTGCTAATCGATCATAATTAAGATATTCTCTTATAAATAGATCAAAACACCAATGAATCCACTCCTTTATGAATAGTATTCAATCCATTCATTGAAGGCTTTTTGACATTCACTGCATTCTTAAACTAATCCGAGTGTTGTCTACAAACAGCACTTCTCTAGTTTTAGAGAAACTAAATTTCAGTTCAAATGTTTAAAACTTCAGATAATTTGGTGTCAAAGACTCCATCTGTTGAGGAATGGATTTATTTAGATTTCACCGAATCTGTGTATCGATTGACTTCCAAATAAATAGTGTTAGAGACAGAGGCAGAGCCACAGCCATAAGACACGGATCAATGAACTGTAGAGACAAAATCAGCTAAACTTTAAGATTTAAATATCAGTCGTTCATTGAGTAAATGGTAAACGTTAGGCTCATTTGGTTGGAGTCCGTGCATAATGACCAGACACTTATCACTGTCAACCAGTACTGACACTAAATCTCTGCCAAAGTAGAGAAGTGTCGCATTTCGTTCTGTTTTGATGCCCGTCTAACAGACATCCGACTATAACCAGCACTGGTTTATAGAGCAATCCATACTCTCTTAACTCAATTCGTATTAAATATCACATTTTGATTGTTTACAGACTATTTCACAGTATTTGGACCTCTTTTTAGTGTTTTCTTTATTTGAGGCACTTTTTAAGCCTATATTTCGGTTATGTTTTGATAGAAAAACGAAGGCTTTCACTGATTCTATGCGATTGAAGTAAAGCATAAGATTTGCTTTCAGGTGGTTATCAAGTTATTAGTTGAGTGTCTTATCTATTAGTTCTCTTCAAATGAAAATAAGTGCAAAATATTCAATATTTCCTCAACTTATCAACAGATATATTGTTGTCTACTTATGAAACAATTTGAAGATTAATAGTCTTGAGATCTATTCATTGCTTTAATGAGTGTTGGAATCATTTTATCAATCATTAGAGTTATGAAGAAATCCTCTCCAGTGATGTCTACAATCGTAGTCTTTCTTAAGAGAGATAAAAAACTACCGAAAAAGAGGAGTAAAACATATTTTTCTGGTCTGAAGTAATTCCTTTCACAAAATTCCAGAAACTAAAGCAATTAAATTCAATGATTTATTGTTTGCAACTAATTCTGAGAATATCTTAAATGTGAGGACTAAGTCGTGAGTTTCTCTTAAAGTAGTTCTCAAATTCAAAGAAAAAAATGTTTTCTGTTTATTCGAATTATCCCTAAATTCAAATCATTTTAAATAATGAAATGAAAATCAAACATTTCATAACTCAAAATTACTCTCAATTATTAAAACTCAATAATTTATGTCGTAATTGAAGCCACAAAACAGTAGTTATTTGGTTATCGACTATTAATTTTGATGCAATGACTGCAAATGTGTGACTCTATTACATTTCGATGTTATTCCTAAAACAGATGATACCCTTCCTCTTTGAGTGCGATTCTAATGATAATTCACAAATATGTGTCTGAGATGTCAATAATCTGAAGGCAAACGCACTTTATATTTGTGTTGAACAACACATTCAAACCTTTTTCCAAATATATGAATGAATGGGTATAACATTATTCACCACAAATTCCATTCCATCTGCTCTTCAATAATAAGTGTAGTGTTTTGTGTCGTGCGTTCAATACTTCTCTTTGGACTCTCTCTCTCTCTCTCTCCTCTACTCTCCATTACTCTCATCCTCATTCATCTATAACTAACTACAGTTTTGCCTCTCTCTCTCTCTCTCTCTCTCTCTCTCTCTCTCTCTCTCTCTCTCTCTCTCTCTC